>JAMPIV010001134.1:600000-782947 GCA_024509875.1 Oreohelix idahoensis
TCATCGCTATCATTCGTTGGTGCGTAGCATTGTATTATTGTAGTGTTGGTGAATCTCCTCTCTCAATCTCAATCGTAATCAGTCTGTTGGTTGATGGGTTTCCATTCCAGTAATGTCCTTTCTATCCCTTTCTGTAGAATAATGGCTTACGCCTTCACTGTGCTGTCCATCCTCTCTTCCAGAGTAAAGTACTGTTTTTCTCCTGTTGCTGTTTTAACTTTTCCTGCCCCTGTCCATCTGCTCTCGCTTATCCCCAGGATGTGTAACCTATAGTTTTCTCATTTCTGCCGTGACCTGTCTTAGTTTACCTGTCTCGTACATTGTCCTGACATTCCAAAATCCTATTCTTGTATCCTGTTTTGCGGTCAGGACATCCGTTTTCATGTCAGTGGCTTCCTTTCGGCTTTCACCACTGACAGTCATACGAGCCACAGACTCCGAATGTCCATCCCGCAGCAAAGTTTGTTCATTTGATGTTGTTTCCGTAACTTCATTATTTTTTTTACATAGACAGGGGTGTCAGCCCTATGCTAAAACCCCCAACCTGGAGGACCAGGGTACCAGCTTTTGTCTGACCCCTACCCACACAGACCAGTCCAGCTTGGTTGAACCTACCAGGAGTAAAACTCCCACTGGCATAGCTCTGGGGATTGTCAGGGTACGCAAGCTGCCATACCGCTACAAGGTATAGATACCATTGATGGCAGTGGGGTCCAAATGGGGCAGTGATGCGCAATACAAGACTCAACATGTCTCTTAGCCTCTCCTGCCCAAGTCTACCTCACCTACTCGTGGTGGACCCCGTTATACCCAGTAATCTTGCCGAAGGTTGGGTATCAACCCCAGCGGGAGGCAAGATGGGACAGCAAACGAGGTAAAGGCAAAATCAAATCCCCCAGCCAGAGGGGGAGGCATGAGCACACTCTGCCTTAAGAAACAGGTGCTGAAGTCAGATGTACCAGGCCAGGAGGCGCACCAGCAACCATGGTACCATGCAACCCGCTTTGGTTTAATATGTCTACACAACAGATGTCAAAAAATTATCGTTATGGTGCTCGCCCTGTGAAGTCCCTCCAGGCAGGAGCAGTGCCGGATTCTGAGCCTCGACAGAATCCACCCTCAGCTACTGGAGGTCTCCTTAGTCCGCCAAATGGAGCCAGGAGGCGGAAGGAGAAAGTAACTGGCCAACCAGATAAGACGACGGCCCCTCTGAATGTCATGCATTGGAATGCAGAGGGAGTCAACAACAAAAGGACTGAACTAGAGAATACCCTATTTCGGAAAGAAATTAGCATATGCTGCATACAAGAAACCCACCTACAGGAAGGAAAACATTTTAAGATACGGGGCTATCAATGCTTCAGAGTTGACAGAAAAGATCGGAAGAAGGGTGGCATACTAACACTGATAAGGAATAACCTCAACGCTATAGAATCCAAGACATATAAAGAAGGTGCAGAATACCAAGTAATCCATCTAAAACATAACACTCTGGAACTGGATCTCCTAAACTTCTACTGCCCCAATGACATACCACTGAACATGACTAGCATAGATGTCCCCATTGGCAACTTCATAGCGGTGGGAGACTTCAACAGCCATTCCCAAAGCTGGGGATACAACCAGCTAGATAGAAGGGGCGAAGAGATAGAAAACTGGCAAGACGACAAAAACCTAACCCTTCTAAACAACCCTAATGATCCTCCAACCTTTTACTCCAGAAGATGGCATAGCACCTCTACTCCAGACCTGGCATTCTGCACACCTGATTTGGCTGGGATAGTGGAAAGGGAAATAGGAGAACAACTCGGTGGAAGTGATCATCGTCCTGTATTCATCAAAATTAATAGAACAAATAATACAAGTCCAAGTCAGCCAAGATGGAATTATAAAAAAGCAAATTGGTCCATTTATCAACACAGAGCAAATCTGCTTACAAAAGATATTAAGGTACTAGATAGAGACATTAACAGAGTCATCTGGGATTTTAATAATGGAGTACTCAAGGCAGCAAAGGAGACAATACCGAGAGGAGCGAGGAAGAACTATGTACCATATTGGTCCAACACACTACAAAACCTACATGAAGATATGAATGAAGCAAGGCACACTGCAGAGGTACAACCATCCCAACAGAACCATATCATGCTACAAAAGGCAAAAGCAAAATTCATTAAAGGAAAGCTAGAAGCCCAGAGGAGAAGCTGGAGGGAAAAAACATATATAAAACTAAACCTTGAAAAGGAAGGGAGAAAGTTGTGGAAACTCACTAAACAATTGAATGACGATAACAATTTCTCAACGACAAACCATTACACTAGACGATGCAGAGGAAACTATATACCGGCAAACAAGCAGCAGACATATTTGCGGAATCCTACAGAAATGAAAAGTAACATCTCCGTCAATTTACGCAGACAACGAGACATTTCGTCAAGAAATAATCCACACTAGAACTAATGGAAACAGTCCGGACGTTATGTCCAAACCTTTCAATATGGACGAGTTAAAAACAGCCGTGTGGAAACTTAAAGACAGGAAATCACCAGGCCCGGATGGTATAACCAACGAAATGCTAAAACACCTAGGATATACAGCAATGAGCAAACTGTTTTGCAATATACAACTACAGTTGGATGACAGGCAGTGTGCCACAGATATGGAGAGAGGCGCTCATGTGTCCCATCATAAAGAAAGGAAAAGACAACAGGAAGGCCACCAGCTACAGACCAATAAGCCTAACAAGCTGTGTATGTAAGACAATGGAGAGGATGATCAACAGAAGATTGAAATGGTACTTGGAATCCGAGAAAATTTTAGTGCCAGAACAAGCAGGGTTTAGAGAGTGCAGCAGCACAGAAGACCAAATCACATACCTGTCACAGATCGTTGTAAGATTCCTTCCAAGAAAAGAGAAAAGTCTTCACCCTATGGACCGATCTCCAAAAAGCTTTTGACAAAGAATCGAAAGACCGGTTAAGAGTAAAACTGCAAAGGAACGGAATCAAGTGTAATATGATAAACTGGATCCAGTCGTTCCTACACAATAGGAAAGCAAGAGTCACTATGGAAGGTCACAACAGCAAGAAAATCCTCCTAAAACATGGAGTTCCTCAAGGCTCAGTATTGTCTCCCACCCTGTTCCTTGTATTCATCAATGACCTCATCCACGATCTGCCACAAGGTGTGAGAGCTGCCCTATACGCTGACGACTTGGTGGTGTGGTGTGTAGAAGAACATCTAACTACCGCTAATAAGCGAATACAAAGGGCAGCAGACACATAGCAGCATGGGCAGAGAAATGGATGGTGCAGATCAACGCTGAAAAATCATCATCAACAACACTTTTCACGCTCTCCAACAAAGACAAAGCAGGAGAGATACGACTTGGAAATATACATGTCCAAACAGATGAGGAACCGGTGTACTTGGGCATTACATTAGATAAGAGAATGACATGGAGGCACCACATCGAGAGAACAGAGGCTAAAGCGAGAAGAAAACTTTCCATACTGAGGAAAATAGCTGGATCAAGTTGGGGAGCTAACGAAACAACACTAAAGAAAGTGTATACAGGTGCAATAAGACCTATATTAGAGTACGGATCAGCAGCATGGTCTACAGCAGCCAAATCACACCTACAAGCCTTAGATAAAGTACAAAATCAAGCGCTTAGGTTGATCACGGGTGCCATGAAGACCACACCAATAAATGAAATGGAAAAAAAAATCACAGGCATTCCACCTTTATTATACAGACGAGACACTAAGACCCTGATCCAAGCAGAAAAAGTACAAGAACATGCCCGCACATCCAATGAAAACTAGATTTGGAGATTTAGCCAGTGGGAGGTTGAAGAGAAGCAGTTTTGTGCATCGGTCCAAAAAACTAATTAGAACATACAAGGATGAACTACCAGACATCACTAAGGAAATAACTCCCACACTCCTCCCAACCCCATGGGAACAACATCAAAATTTCAGTATTAAGACCTCCATAACTACCACCTGCCCCATGGGAGAGCTAAATACTCTCCAAAGGAAAATAGCAGCATGTGACATGATTGAAGATGTATACCCCAGAGAAGCATGGATCCAAGTATATACTGATGGATCTGCAACCAGAGCAGTGAAGAACGGAGGCGCAGGAGTTTATGTGGTCTATCCAGACAAAGAAAATGAATCCACCTGTTCACCTACTGGAATATTCTGTTCAAACTATGCTGCTGAAGTACAGGCCATAAGCATTGCTGCAGGAATAATAAATAACACAATAAGCCAATGTCAGCAGGTTGTATTCCTTACCGATGCAATGTCAGTTCTGCAAGCCCTCAACAGTGATAAACTGCCAGAATTAAACAAAGTCCTATGCGAAGTAAATATCAAAAGAAGGGTAGTGCTACAGTGGATACCATCACACTGTGGCATACCAGGAAATGAGAGAGCAGATATGTTAGCAAAAGAGGGAGCAACACAGGAACAAAAGAACAAACAATCACATTCCAGGAAAAGAAGACCCTTATCAAGGCCATCAGGAAAATTGATCAACAAAGAGACAACTATCAATATCTTGATCGAGCAAAACAGGTGATCCTGTTCCGTATGAGAACAGGACACAACAGACTGAACAGTCACTTATACAGACTGAGATTGGTCCCATCACCCCTATGTACGTGTGGACAGGCAGCACAGACAGCCGAACACATCCTGCAAGACTGCCACATGCTTAGTCAATTGCGAACTGAACATTGGCCCACAGAGACGCACATCCACACAAAGCTGTTTGGGAGTCTTGAAGAACTTTCAACCACAGCAACATACATCCAGAAAACCGGACTTCTTGTGTAGACATTTCTAAACAACAGCGAACGAGAAGAAGAAGAAGAAGAAGAAGAAGATGGCAGTCAGATATCTAGGGAATTGAAAATTCCCAGTAATAAGAAACAGCTGGGAAAAGGCTATTTCAGAATAGAAGAACCATACTGTGCAGGATGTCTTCACGACAATAATATAGAACATTTCTTGTTAAAGTGTAAGAGGTATGAACAAATGAGAATACCAATATTAGATTATTTGCAGGCATCAAACTTACCTATAAATATAGAAGAGGTGTTAAGAATTGTCATAAAATTAACAAGTGATACAACGTAAAAATATCTCCAAAGGATAAAATGTAAGGATAAAAACATAATGCGTAAGCTGCTGATAGTACATGATCGCCCTGACCGCGGGTCATCACCCTCCATAAAAATAATTGTTCTTGTTAGACGGGGAAAATCATAAACGGTTTTGTCCATTTGTGGAGGGTATTGAGAAACTCGGCGGTCCTATCAAAAGGAAAAAAAAAAATAATATGAGACTGGAAAACAATTGGTGAGATAGCTATGTCAAGGCTAAGGATGACTGCACTTGGGGGGGGGGGTGGGGGGGGGGGAGGGGGGGGGGGAAGGAGGAAAAAAAAAGTCACCGTTCCACCCAAGTTGACATTAAAGTAAGGGAACTCGCGACAGAAGGGACACCTGGACATATGATACGCCACAGTCATTTATTGGTACGCTTTTTGCGATACCCAAGCCTTTGATTTGAATCAGCGGATAAACGCAGATGCTTGAAATATTACTCATAAATTTTAAAAAGTAAACTTTTTGTAATATTTAATGTTAGGAATATATAAAAATTTAGTGTGGCGGATGGCCACTATTCTGAGCAGTGAAAATAACATATGTTTTTTAATTTTACAGAGGAGGATAGATAATAATGATAAAATAATGACAAAAGACAGGGTTGTTCACAACACGGAAAGACTGCATTGAATCATAAAGTTGTCTTGCGTGTTCCGCTGTTTGCACAAAAAAAACACGACCTCGAGACGCAGGTGTTCAAATATACTGACTTAGCATGGAGAGAAGAGGGATAGATTGGTGAGGAAGCTGTGTCTATAAAAATAACTTTTAACGACAAAATTTTGGAGGGGAGAGAAAGTGGTTGGTGTTCAAAAAATCAAAGTACGTTTTTGTGAAAACGCAAGTAGAGGACGAGAAAGATTATAACAGATAAAAAATCCATACTTGACTGAAGCATGACTGAAATGACTTTAGTGTTGGAAATTTGAATTTAAAAAAACTCCATGCGCATTGATTGGTCACACAGACCAATCATATTATCCGCGCATGCAGACGAGCTTTTTTTGCCATTCCTCAATAGTTGTCCAGTGATAGACACAGTAAATTTCAAGTGTGGTGATTTCAAAATGAAATAAATTGAAATAAGTTCAGGGACGCCATACTATAGCCAGCAGCTCAGCTGAGTTTTGCTAGCATTTCTGTGTTCTTTATTCATAAATCTGAGCTTGTGATTCGATCTTGACACTAAGGTGGTGACACATGCTGATTAATAATTGAAAGTGAGGACCCCCGTTGCAGGGTACATTTCGACAGAATATCTGTGTATTGCTCAAGCACGGAGAGGTGGGGCCATCATATTCTCACCACAGCACTCCAGAAACAAATCTGGCAAAGTTAAGTAGGCTAGCTACTGGCCTGCTGAAACTTACAACCAACTTCACTTACCCCCAAAACTAGCACCCAAGAGAATTTACTACTGAAGCATCCCATTTCCCTTCCTATATCATTTAATGGACAATGCTGTGTAGGCATAAACAGGGAGGGATGAAGCCCACCCCAACTAGCACATCATCCATCATAGTTTTCCCAGGAACAAAAATTAACATTACGAACAGTAAATACTATAATTAATCTTGAAGATTGCACTATGTAAAACATCTTTCATTTAACATGCCATTTATTCATGCCATTCATTCACTAGGTTTCGTCAAAAATTTCAAATTAAGTGTCTTTGCAAATAAGGTTCTGGCTAAAATAAAACCTTGGTTTCAGAGTATTTAACTTTAAAATTTTAGTTAAAGATTTTTTTTTAAGTTATAGAAAAGGATTTTTTGGGCTGTGTGTATATGTCAATAAAACAATTAAATTTAACCAGCTGAGTGAATTTAGCCTCTCTCATTCATTGTGTTATGGGGGTAGAGAATTTTATGTGAGGTGATAAAAGGTTAGTATTAGACTTATGAT
This sequence comes from Oreohelix idahoensis, assembly GCA_024509875.1. Taxonomy (NCBI): domain Eukaryota; kingdom Metazoa; phylum Mollusca; class Gastropoda; order Stylommatophora; family Oreohelicidae; genus Oreohelix; species Oreohelix idahoensis. The sequence continues at coordinate 607,088 of JAMPIV010001134.1, forward strand.
TTAATATCTGTGTGTGCACCTCTTGTATATGTGTGCATACACGCACAAACTCCATTGCCTTCAGTACCCTATAGATTTTCATCAAACGTAGCCACACCTGTTCAATCGCACAGTATCAAAAAAGATATGTGTGAAGGGTTCATAAGTCTCTTCTTGGTAGCGCGAGAGTAGCCGTCACTTAGAAGGGCGCCTTCTGTATATTCAAACAGCTACAAGGAATAATCCTCAGGGAGCTTCACACTGACCTGACGCATCACACTATAGGTGATAAACACCAGTAACATCAGCAATGTCTACCAACCGCAAAATCTCACACTAATACTATTTAGGGGGTCTTGCCGTCCAGGGATGTAATTAGAGCATTATAAACAGTAATATAAGGATCCTCCATTGTCTCATCTGAAATAGAAAATTAATGTCGGTCTAAGTGGAGAGCATTTAAGATGATTGTAAAAGTTATCCTTTAAGAAATTAATAAGTGTAATCCTTTTAAATTGGTTAGAAAGGGCAATTTGTTAAGTTGGTGAAGTGTTTCACAGCAAGCTTCAATGCATCCGAATTAGATTAGCTAACTGGTTAGTTAGAATTAGTTAGACTATAGTCATAAGAAGTACTTAGTGTATTTACTGGTTAGAGATTTATCTTGTATATTATTATATTGTCTAAAAAGTATGGCGGAGCTAGCAAAATTCCGATCAGCTGCTGTGCTGACCGCAAAGGAGATGGGAACGGATGGTCAGATTTTAATTCAATACGTAACGGCTGAATGTGATAAATATATTGAAAGGGAAGATAGAAAGGTTGGCTGAAGAGAAGAGGTTACAAATTGAGGCGGATAGAGAAATTAAGAGGCTGCAGATTGAGGCAGAAGACAAACGACAGCAAAGGGAGGCAGAAGATAAAAAGGCCGAAAGGGAGGCAGAAGATAAAAAGGCCGAAAGGGAGGCAGAAGATAGAAGGTTGCAAAGGGAGCACGAATTACGACTAAGGGAGCTGGAATTACAAGGCCAGGCTCCTGAAAATGGTGCCAGCCCTTTTGCCTCAGATGCTACGCCCAGTCTGGGAGCCTCAAACTCAGCTATGGGGTTTCATTTAGACCATTTTGTTGAAAAAGACGATGACATAGAGGGGTACCTAGGACGAATGGTGAATTTTATCGTAAGAAATTTAGAAATGCCAAACTGTTGTCTGGGGAGACATACCACCAATTCTCTGCTAGACTGGAAACCTATTTGGAGAAATGGACTGCTCTGGGGAAGACCCAAGATCTTAAAGAAATGATCATGATTGAGCAATTGAGAGAGTCCATGGCTCCAGACATGAGAAAATTTCTCATGGAACAAGGTGCAGAGAAGTTGGGAGAGGTTTTAAATGTCGCTGAGAGGTATCAGGCAGCCCAGGCAGAGGTAAGAGAGAGCAGGGAAATAAAGGTAGGACAAACTTTGAGCGGCCAAGAAATGACTATCGCGACAGAAACTCACAGTTCAATGACCAAAAGTTCAATGAAAGAAAACCGTTGAACCAAGGAAAAAGATGGTGTAAATGGTGCAAGAAGGATAACCATAACACCGAATTTTGTAGAAGGAAACCTTCAAACATTGCTGCAATGAAGTCGGGGACGCAAAGATTAAAGGTTAATCCTAATGGACAACAGGAACCTTATCACCCCCCAGTTTGTGAGGATGTTATTTGTAATGGGGTCACCATAAGGTGCCTTTATGATACAGGTTTGGATTATGATTCAGTTGTGAAGTCTAGCCTAGTGGACCCAAGTCAGTATACCACAGAAACAGTGGAAATACAAGGGGCGACCAAGGACATACCACTCATGACACTTCCCATCGCAAGGATAACGGTGAAAACTCGCTATGTGGAAGGAGAAATCAGAGCAGCAGTGATAGATGAACCAATCTACCCTCTGATATTGGGGTGTAGATACGTCTTCTTGGGGAATCCCGAGAAACCTGTGATCATGGCGACAGTGCAGACCAGGTCACAGAAGAAGGAGGAAGAAGGTGAACCTATAAATGCTCATCCAGAGGAGATGAGGAAGGCGCAGGCTGAGGATAGGACACTCAAGCCATGTTTTAAAAAATTGCCCAAATGCCACACACCTCCGAGCAAGGGGGAATATTTCATGAAGAACAAACTATTATACAGGAAGACAGGAACTAGATCCACTGGTCACGGACAGTTAGTTCTTCCCAAGATATATAGGGCAAACTTAATAAGGAGCTTACATGTTGGAAAAGATGGTGACCATGAGAAAGTCGGTACCATCTGCCAAAAGATTGCTGGAAAATACTATTGGCCCGACGAAAATGTCGATGTTGAAAACTTTGTAGAAGCATGTGGCGTATTTCATGAGGGAACACCCACAAAGGGAAAATATGTGCAGGACCTAGAAACGCCACGGGGCAACTTTAGGCCTGAAAGGAAAACTAATTATACTCGGGTAGACAAAGTGGAATGGGAGCCCCCTTTTCACACCCAGTCTTCACTTGAATGGATTAACATGGCCACTATGCGAAGAGTACAAAGAAGAAATTTTACCCAGGATAAGATGACAATCCCTCGGTCAGACTTATATAAACTGGAAGAACAGACAAGAGAGCGAAGATCTCTCATAAGCAATCTAAAGTGGGGAGACAAACCCCAGAAAAAAATTGGTAGTGGTCGATTTGTGAGTGATGATTCTAGGAAGAAAAGTCCTCATTATAAAGCTTCTAAGGGACGGGACCCGATGGGTTCCATGAAAAATAAGTATGATAAATTAAAGATCCAGATGTAGCTTTATTAAGGACCTGGACGGATGAGAAGGCGGAAGAACCTGTTACCTCATCTTATCAATATGTGAACGAACTGACCACTCGTTTGAAAGCTGAATGGAAACTGGCAAATGATAATTTGAAACAAGCCAGGAAGAAACATGCAGCATATTTTAATAGGAAGGCAAAGGACCGAGAACTAGCTGTGGGAGAGAAGGTGCTTCTTCTACTACCCGGTAGCCAGAATAAATTACAAATTGGTTGGCAAGGTCCATATACGGTTCTAGAGAAGGTGTCTAGAACAAACTATAAAATTGACAAAGAGGGGAAGGAGAAAGTTTATCATGTAAACTTATTAAAGAAGTATCTGGACAGACCACTCCAGGAAAGCACCCCCTTATTGACCTTGGCTATTGCAACCCAGATGCAAAAGGAACCACTCACCTCACATGAATACCCATTACATCCTTGTGAAACAGCAGCACAGGTAAAAGTCAGTAAGCACCTGACTAAAAACCAGAGGGAGAGAGTTCAACAGGTTCTGGAGGAACATACAGATGTACTAACAGATAAACCAGGCCATACAAATTTGCTACAGTATGACATGAAACTGGTAGACTCAAACCCAATCTGTATGAGAGCCTATTCTATTCCGTTTGCGAAGGAGAAGGCATTGAAGGAAGAAATAGATTATTTGCTGAAGGAGGGGATTATTTCGCACAGTGAATCATCTTTTAGTTCTAGTGTCGTTTTGTTGAGAAAACCGTCTGGGGAACACAGACTGTGCATAGATTACAGGAAACTGAATGCTGTCACAGAAGGACAAGTGGATCCATTACCAGACACAAAACAGTTATTTGCCAGACTGAACAAGGCAAAATACTTTTCAAAGGTGGATCTTAGTAAAGGCTATTACCAGATCCCAGTGAAGCCTGAAGTGAGACCTTATTTGGCTTTTAGCACTTCGGATGGACATTATGAATTCAATATGCTACCATTCGGACTGAAAAATGCTCCGAGTGTATTTTCAAGGATGATGCGCAAATTGTTGGATCCCCTGAATAACCCATGTATCACGAATTTCATGGATGATATTCTCGTCGCCACAGAGACATTTGAAGAACACATTGAAGCTCTAGAAATGTTATTTAATAGACTTCGGGAGGCGAACTTAACTGCTAGGCCAACAAAATGTTGTATTGGATGCAAAGAGTTGGAATTCTTGGGACACACTGTATATCAGGGTAACATGACCCCTGACCCCAAGAACTTGGAAAAAACTGCAGAGAGCACCTAGACCACAAACAAAAAAGGACGTGCGATCATTCGTGTCGTTATGCGGATTTTATCAGAAATACATCAAAAATTTTAACGCTATTTGTGCTCCCTGACTGATCTGACTCGCAAGGGACTTCCAGATAAAATTATTTGGACTGCACAATGTGAACTAGCGTTCCAAGAGTTAAAGGAAAAACTCACTAGCAGGCCTATTCTCAAACTGCCTGATTTGACACAGGACTTTGTCTTAAGAACCGATGCAAGTAATGTAGGACTCGGAGGGGCTTTGTTGCAAAGATCATCTTCACCTGATGGGGAACTGAAACCAGTCGCTTATGCAAGCCGCAAATTGAATAAGGCGGAACAAGGATACTCCACAAGCGAAAAAGAATGTTTAGCGTTAATCTGGGCAATAAAGAAGTTTCAAATCTATCTGTATGGTAGGACTTTTGTGGTGGAGACGGATCATCAGCCTGTCGTATTCTTATCTCAGGCTAAGCATGAAAACGCAAGATTGCTGAGGTGGTCTTTATTACTTCAACCTTATCAGTTTAGTATCCAATATATCCCAGGCAAATTGAATGTCGGTGCAGATTTCCTCAGTCGGCACCCCTGTGATCAAAATTAGAGTAATGGCAGACGTGAGGAGAGATTTTATCTATGTGTATCACTGGTTTTAGAACTTGCCGTAGGCATGTTTTCAAGTGGGGAGATGTGTCATAAAATTAACAAGTGATACAACGTAAAAATATCTCCAAAAGATAAAATGTAAGGATAAAAACATAATGCGTAAGCTGCTGATAGTACATGATCGCCCTGACCGCGGGTCATCACCCTCCATAAAAATTGACTTGTTAGACGGGAAATCAAAACGGTTACCATTTGGAGGGATGAGAACGGCGGATCAAAAGGGAAAAAAAAATATGACTGGAAAAAATTGCGTGAGACTAGCAAGGCTAAGGAGACGCACTTGGGGGGCGGGGGGGGGGGGGGGGGGGGGGGGGGGGGGAAACGGAGGAAAAAAGTCACGTTCCCCAAGTTGACATAAAGTAAGGAACTCGACAGAAGGGACCCTGGATATGATACGCCACAGTCATTTATTGGACGCTTTTGCGATACCAAGCCTTTGATTTGAATTCAGCGGCTAAACGCAGATGCTTGAAATATTACAAAATTTAAAAAGTAACTTTTCTTAATATTAATGTTAGGAATATAAAAATTAGCTGGCCGGATGGCCCATTCTGAGCAGTGAAATAATATGTTTTTAATTTTACAGACGGATAGATAATAATGAAAATAATGACAAAAGACAGGGTTGTTCACAACAGCGAAAGACTGCATTGAATCAAAAGTGTCGCTATTTGCACAAAAATCGCGACCTTGAGACGCAGGTGTTCAAATCTACTTAGCATGGAAGAGAAGGGATATTGGTGGAAGCTGTGTCTAAAAATAACTTTTAACGACAAAATTTTGGAGGGGAGAGAAAGGTTGGTTCAAAAATCAAGTACGTTTTTGTGAAAACGCAAGTAGAGACGGACAGATTAACAGATAAAAATCCATACTTGACTGAAGCATGACTGAAATGACTTTAGTGTAGGAAATTTGAATTTAAAAAAACCAAGGCATTGATTGGCCACAGACAATCATATTATCCGCGCTCAGACGATCTTTTTTGCCATTCCTCAATAGTTGTCCAGTGATAGACACAGTAAATTTCAAGTGTGGTGATTTCCAAATGAAATAAATTGAAATAAGTTCAGGGACGCCATACTATAGCCAGCAGCTCAGCTGAGTTTTGCTAGCATTTCTGTGTTCTTTATTCATAATCTGAGCTGTGAGTTCGATCTTGACACTAAGGTGGTGACAATTGCTGATTAATAATTGAAGTGAGGACCCGTGCAGGGTACATTTCGACAGAACATCTGTGTATTGCTCAAGCACGGAGAGGTGGGGCCATCATATTCCAGCACCAGAACAAATCTGGCAAAGTTAAGTAGGCTAGCTGGCCTGCTGAACTTACACCAACTTCATAAAACTAGCACCCAAGAGAATTTACTACTGAAGCATCCCATTTCCTTCCATCATTAATGGACAATGCTGTGTAGGCATAAACAGGGAGGGATGAAGCCACCCCAACAGCACATCCATTCATAGTTTTCCCAGGAAAATTAACATTACGAACAGTAATACTATAATTAATCTTGAAGATTGCATATGTAAACATCTTTCATTTAACATGCCATTTATTCATGCCATTCATTCATAAATTTCAAAATCTTTGCATAAGTTCTGGCCAAAATAAAACCTTGGTTCAGAACAAATAAATTTAAAAAAAGATTTTCTATTCTAAATTTAACCAGCTGAATTTAGTTCATTGTGTTATAAATTTTATTGATAGTATTAGACTTAATTAATATCTGTGTGTGTTTGTATATGTCCATACAACACATTGCATTCAGTACCCTAGATTTTAACGTAGCCACATTCATTAGTAAAAAAAGATATGTGTGAGGTCATAAAGTGGTAGCACGAAAGGGCCTTCTGTATATTCACAGCTACAATTATCTCAGGAGCCTTCACAGCTGACCTCACGCATCACACTAGGTGATAACACCACCATACAATACCATCAAAATCCACTACAGTTTACTAGCTTGCATATGTACCAGGGGAGGGTGTTCATTCGGATGATAGTAACCAATCCTCTCAATAGCTGAGTACTGACAGAAGTGGGGTGAAGTGATGATAATAAGTTTTACATCACTTAGAATTTTTTTGGAGTTTTTGGGTTTAGCTTGTCGCAATCATAGTATTTACAAACTTCTCGACTTTTAAAGTTTTCCCATGCTAACCTAGATTTTATTGATTATTGAGTGTTAATTCACAAGGAAGTAAATCAGCACCTAGTGAACTAGGTAACTAAGATCTCTAGGTCTATTCTTGCATAGTGTTTGCTTACCCTGATATAATGGCCGATGTAGCTAAAGTGCATAAGATTGCACTTGAGGTAGCTGAGTACTTGGAGTACGATGATAGCGAAATTCAGCCCTTTTTAGAATATGCAGTGAGCATGCAGGATCAATACGAAGTAGACGACTTATTTGGCAACCGTCTAATCTTGGCATGGCCCTGTAAAAAGGCTGGGGACAACGAAGCATCCATCCGAAAGTATGTAGAAGAAGCGATGGAACAGGACCAGAAAGCGATGGAAAGGGACAAGAAATAGGAAACAGAACGACAAGAACGGGAAAAGCAGCTACAAGAACAGTACAAGCAATGGGAGATGCAACGACAAGAAAGGGATAAGGAAAGCCAAGAAAGGGACAGGCTACACCAAATCAGAACGAATGAACTGGAAAGCCAAATCCGGAGGATGGAAACAGATACTAACTGTAGTTACTCTAGTTCCCCCGCTATTGCGCCCTTATCGGACAACGCCCCTGTAAACCTCGCGCCACTGAAAGATAACTTGCCTGCTAAAACCGCGCCCCAACTCCAGAAAATTGACTTTCCTTTGGACTTGGATCCGAAGCCCAAACAAGGAAAGGATTTATGTCGGGAAAGCAGCCCTAAACCATGGGAAAGAGTACGAAACGATCCCAGGCGTGGAAACTGCACAAAAGTGGGAGAGGTGCTAACAAGCATTATAATTCGGATAGTTACCGTCTGGAAGGCGGAGAACCCCGAACCTCTCATTCTCCAGATCGAGCACCGCCTAACCGACACGTGACGTCGAGAAAATGGAGCCAAACCCTATCACGTCATATTTCGCAAGCTCCCCGGCGGGACAGCAAAAAACCATATGCAGAGGCGTATCCCTCCAACTCAACGATCGGAGAAAGGAAGTGCCGCCCCTCTCATCACCCTGGGCTGCTAAGGTGCAAGAATGAGGCGCCTGCTAAAAGGGTTAAAGTTTCCAAATTGTTCCAAGGAACTTTGGGAAAAGATACCGAGAGCTTTATCTCGGGCACTTCGCGATCTAACGGGATCTTAAACCGTCCAGTCCTTTGCTTGCAGACTGCGGAGCCGGTAACCCAGGAAGTAGATCTGGCATTACAGGACATTTGCCAACTGACGCCATTAACTTCCTCCTGGGAGGGCAAAGTTGACGTTTCTGGTGGACATAGGGCTTCAGGCGAAGGGATCCCTGGTACTCCATTTGAGTCTCACATACTTCTCAGGGCAGAAGACAGTGAGGAAAGCTGTCTTACTACTTTACAAGGAGCTATTGTTGACAGCTCTGGCTCACTTCATGTTGGTAGGGGTAAAGCGACTCAACAAATTCTGCAAATCGCAGATAATACCTATTTTTCTCCAAAGATAGAAGCTACTGAGATCCGTTATGATTCAGTAGAACCCCAGAATGTGATCGAAGACTGTATGCTACAGGCATAAGAATTCTCTCATTTTAATCGCATTATGCCAGTGGTCTTAAACCCGCTGATGTACAGCAACGTAGTCGGCTACGCCAGGCCACTACCGAGCAACGTGATCATTTCCGTTGACCAAGCCACAATTGTGAATGGCAAGGCAAGGAAAGTTCTAGACCCGCATTTAAACGGCACAGGTCTGAAGATTGATCAATGCTCCCACCGAAGCAGGGGAGTAGGTGTGGAGAGACAGAAGGAGAAATACGCGAGCGTTTCGCCAGCCAGAAAACTGCTTCATTTGCCGACTCGGGTTACTCGCACGCGGAAAATTCCGATAAGTCATCGTTATCACAGGGCAGTTAGGTACAAGCCCGTGAAACGTAAACACCCCGAGTCCAGCAATGATTTCACTGTACGTAAGAAGCGGATTACATATGCAGTGTTCAGTGAGTTCAGGCGGCGCCTAAACTCAAAACGGTTGCGGATAATTATCCGGATGATAAACAGGCAGAGCGAACTGTGTAACCAAGGTCAGGTTCATAGGGAAAGGAGATACGTCAGTGCCGAATGGCCTAGCAAAATCCCATTCGCCGAACGACTACTAGACAGAGGGAAGAAAAGATGAACTCGTAGCCATACGGACAGACAGACAGAAGTTGGATACGAATTTGGCTTATGAGTATAGGATGTTTCAAGGACATATAACGAACGTCTATGGGAAAGATAAATTACTGTCATTTAGTCCGTGATGCACGAACTTTAAACGGGGGGGGGGGGGGGGGGGACCTGTCACGGTGACTGATAATTTATTTTGCCATCACGTCCCAAATTTAATTACTCTTTTAATGTTCTGGTTTCCTCGACTTTTTGTATTTTCTTTTATTTCGGATTTTACCTACGTAGCCCATTATTCCCCTCTCAGCGGGTTGTTTTCGTTCTGGCCTTCATTATAAATTCCCCACTGGTCAGTAGCGGTCAGCTCAGCTAACGATAATATTACCTAAGCTGCACCTGGCGTTTGTCTGACCAGAGGAATGTCTCTTGCTGGTAATAGGTTTGATCTCCAGCAAGCAGTAGTTCTTTGAAGCGAACCGCTAGACTGCTGAAGTCAACAGCGGAATCAAAGGGGAGACAAAACTCGCGTTCGTTCTTTGTGGTTGTGGCCCTTGAACGCCGCAGTGAGTGCTGGAAATACTACATCTTATATATGAAACTTGCTCGCGGTTGTTGCTTGTGATGTAGATTCTAGAATAACATCTGTCTTACTCGTGATTACGTTATACATCGAACATCTGTGGGAACAGGTCCTGGGGTAGCGTAACTTGTAGACTATAAATCTAGAGGGTTTTAATCAGTCAAGCACACTCGTAAAATTTTCCTGCCCGTGATGACCAAATGAGACTAAGGCAGACGTTAACTTTGATCCATAACCGCCAACCGTCAAAGCAGTCAGCGGCCATCACGCCTGGTGGCGTCTTGTAGGGCAGCAACCAATTGATTCCACTTTGCTCGGTCGGCGGCCATCCTTCGTACAGTGCCCCAACTGTGGTTCATTCTTTGCATCTCAGCTTCCACAGTTCTCTGCCAAGTTGTTTTTGGTCGGCCTCTCTTTCGCTTTCCCTCGGGGGTCCATAGCATAGCTGTTCTTGTGATGGTATCAGGGTCCCTTCTGAGGACATGGCCAACCCAACTCCAGCGTCTGCCAGCTATGATGGTGTGCATGTCCTCCTGGTTACTCCGAATAAGTAGTTCTTGGTTGCTGATGGTGTTTGGCCAAAAGATTCGGAGAATTTTCCTTAGGCAGATTGTGTGGAAGGAGGACAGTTTCGACATTTCATTCTCTGTTACTCTCCAACATTCCGCACCATAGAGAAGCACAGAAAGTACACAGCTCTCATACAGTCTTAATTTTTTGTTTGTGCGGTACTGGGAAGACTTCCAAGTGTTATTGAGAACAGCAAAGGCTGTTCTCGCTTTATTCATTCTGTTGTGAATGTCCTTGCTTGTTCCGCCGTCAGGTGTTATTATGCTTCCTAGGTAAGTAAATGTGTCTCTGTCTGTTCTAACTTCTGGTTCCTTACTGTTATTGGCTCAGGATTGCCCACATTTAGTGTCATGACCTCTGTCTTCTTCAAATTGATGTTCAGGCCAACTTGCTGGCCATACTTATTCAGTCTATCGGTTTTGTCTTGAATGTGTTGGTGTGAATGCGCGAGTAGTGCAATGTCATCTGCATATTCCAAATCTTCCAGTGTAGAAAACGTTGTCCATCTAATTCCTCTTGGACTGCCCTCTGTTGTCTGGCGCATCACCCAATCCATGACTGTTAAAAATAATGTTGTTGATAAGGGGCATCCCTGTCGTTCTCCTGTTTTCACTTCAAAAGTTACATTACTCGATCCAACACTGCACGTAAAGTTAGAATAGAGGCTTTTTATAATGGAAACAATGCGGCTGGGAATTCCATAAGCCCTCAGAATTTTCCATAGGCTGTCCCTGTGTATGCTGTCGAAAGCCTTTTCAAAATCAACAAAGTTAATATACAGCTGTCTCTGCCATTCTGAGCACTGCTCTATAATGTCCCTGAGGGCAAATATATGATCTGCACATCTTCTGTTCTTTCTGAAGCCCGCTTGTTCTTTCCTCAGTTTATGGTCAACTGCTTTTGAAATTCTCTGGATGATTATCCTGCCTAGTATTTTGCTGGGAACTGAGAGGAGGGTAATTCCTCTCCAGTTGTTGCAGTCTGCAAGGTCGCCCTTCTTGGGCAATTTGACAATTATTCCTTTACTCCACTCTGTTGGTGTTGTTTCAGTTTCCCAGACTTGTGCAAATAGTGGTTCTAATAGTTCTGCTGCTAGTTCAGGGTCTGTCTTGAACAGCTCAGCATTCAGATTGTCGTGACCAGGGCAGACGTTAACACAGAACTAAATTGTGTTGCCTATTTTCTCATCATCTCGGGGTAAGTAGACATCTCTTATAATATATATATATTCATGTTAGCTTTTATACATACCAGATAGGAGTGTGACTTGAATTCTTTTAGAGGATATTTCCCGGTAATTAGTTCAGTGATAATGTAGCGCCGTCCACCACCTTAGTTAAACGGGCGCTAAGCAGTACGTGTCTCCCTGTGTTATTGTTTACAATGGGTTAATGGTAAACTTACGATAACAGACACTTACTAGGCGAAGAATCAGAGTAGTCCATTCAGTGCTTACCATTGGGTTAAGAGTAGGCTAAAATAACTGTCATTACTGTAAGGAAATGTCAGCGGTGTGGGTTATTCACTTAAAACTGAATAGTGATGTGCAGGCACCATAACACTAAATTATAAGAGTCATTTACTACTTTCTGATAGAAACTTCTAATGGTTGTGTGGAAATTTTATATGCCTACTTGTGTAGTTAGACACCAGTTTATAACTTTCACAGAAAGCAGTCACCAGCCATAGATAACATTATATCTTAGGTTTCAGCCACAACTGTATTATTATAGCAAAAACATTGCATTTTCCATGTATTCAATCTTGGGAGGGTAATACTTTTTCCTTTTGCGTGTATCGACCCCAAGGGGCGCATACCATTTATTATGTAATGTTAAATGCTGTATTTATATGTAAATTCACGTAATGTTGTAAGATGAATAGCATATCCACTAAGCTGTAACTACAGGGTTAGGTTTCCTGTACGTTGAGTTGGAAGAAGACGGAGTAGATTTTGCTGCCAGAACATTACTGACAGGTACATGTGTGTACAAAATATATTAGCCTATGCAAGCGCATGCTGATAACTGATACAGTGGAAGTAACAGGAAGGAAACTCACACGGATAAAGACAGCCAGGACTATCATAGCAATGACAACCATAATTATAGATTATAGGAGCATAACTGTTTATTATAAAGTTATTGTAATTTGTATTGTTTGCTTGATGTAAAAAGTCGTTTCCTTTGCGTCTCAGTTTCAGGATATACCGCATTGCTAGCGAAAGATTCCAGGCAGGCGAAGAATGACACATTCTCTTCGATCTAGCGGCTTCTGAAAACAACTAGCACCACGAGTTGTCACCCCATACCTGAAGCAAAGCCCTCTTGCCAACGCCCATCCCTCAAATGGGAAATAAGCTCACGCAGCAAACCTGGAAATCTTATGTTGCAGTAGTAGTTTCATACTCGCCTCTTGATCACCAGTCAGAGCATTGCGGCTTCCAGCATATCTATCAACCCAGCGTCCTCAGCAGAATTAAATACACCAGGTGTGTTCTTAAACGGCGCACCCCAGTTACCAATAATAGTTCAAGCCAGCCCAACCGGATTGTACACCAAGCACGCAGGCATAATTTCAGCGCCGGGATAATAGCGCAACGGACCATTTGTCCTAAAGTAGCCTCGTCTTGTGTGTGTTTCTGATCAGTAAAACCCCGCACGTATGAGCGGTCAGCCGAAGATAAACCGAGTAATCTACAAGCCTCTCTCGCTATTAGGGTGTAAACACCAGTGCATAGATAGTGTCTACAGTATATTCAATAGTGAAAATTTATCACCTATATATATATATATATATATATATATATATATATATATATATATATATATATATATATATATATATATATATATATATATATATATATATATATTCATTCATTCATTCATAACCCTCCCCTCCCAAAGGAGCATAGGCCTTCAACAAACACATGCCAAGTCCTCCTGTCACGTGCCATCATCTCAAGTACTTTCCATGTTCTCCTCATCATTTTCACCTCTGTTTCCAACTCTCTTCTCCATGTACTTCTTGGTCTTCCTCTGCCTCTCTTGCCCTGTGGGTTCCAGAACAAGGACTGCCTTGTAATGCTATCAACAGGCTTCCTCAGCGTGTGTCCTATCCATCGCCATCGTCTTCTTCTCATCTCTTGTTCCACTGGCACTTGTCTAGTTCTTGTCATCAGTTCTACGTTGGTAACCTTGTCATACCATTTTAATCCCTCTATTCTACGCAAGCACCCATTTATGAAAGTCTGTAGCTTTTTGGTTGTTGTCTTTGTTGTTCTCCATGTCTCAGAGCCATACAATAGGACTGACTTCACATTTGAGTTGAAGATTCTTATTTTTGTGTTGGATCCTATTTCTCTTGATCTCCATATATTTCCCAATGCAATGAAAGCTCCTCTTGCCTTTTGTATTCTTATTTTGATATCGCTGTCTGTCCCTCCAACTTTGTCTATATTACTGCCAAGATACGTATATGATTCTACATCTTGTATTGGTGTTTCTTCAAGTTCAACCCTATTATCATTACCTGCATCTGATTACGGTTATGGGACAGAAGAGCCAAGTCATCAGCAAAATCCAGATCATCCAACTGCTTAGTCAGAGTCCACTGGATTCCATTTCTGTTGTGTGTTGTCGATGATCTCATAACCCAATCTATTGCCAGCAAGAAAAGAAATGGAGACAAGAGGCATCCCTGTCGCACTCCTGTTCTTATCCCAAATGGTTCTGTAAGCTGTCCTTCATGAAGAACTCTGCATGTCATGTCTTCATATGTTTTCTTTATTAAATTAATGATCTTCAGGGGAACTCCATAATGCCTCATCAATTTCCAAAGTGATTCTCTGTCTACACTGTCAAATGCCTTTTCATAGTCCACAAATCCGATGTATAGTGGTGAATTCCATTCCAGACTTTGTTCAACTATTATTCTCAAAGTGGCTATCAGGTCTGTACATGATCTGTTTTGTCGAAAACCTGCTTGTTCATCTCTCAATTTCTTGTCTATGGACTCTTTTAATCTCTCAAGGATAATCCTGTTTAATACTTTTCCTGGCACTGATAGTAACATTATTCCTCTATAATTTGTGCACTCTTGTAAATTTCCCTTCTTAGGCAACTTAACCAGATATCCTTCCTTCCATTCTGCTGGTATCTCTTCCTTTTCCCAGACTTTACCAAGTAATTTATATAACATCTCTGTAGCCGTGTCGATATCTGCTTTGATGGCCTCTGCTGGAATGCCATCAGGTCCAGACGCTTTTCCATCTCTTAGAAGCTTTATGGCTTTCTTTATTTCTTCCTTCGTTGGTCTTTCACCGTTAATTTGTAGCTCTTCTTCTGCTGGCTGGATGTCCGGCGGGTTTTGTGGAGCTGGTCTATTGAGAAGGTCCCCAAAATATTCTGTCCACCTCTTCATTTGCTCTTGTATATTGCTGAGCAGTTTCCCATTCTTGTCTTTTATGAGGCAACTTGTTTGCTTGTATTTCCCTGTTAACTTCTTTGTGCTGCTATACAGTTCTCTCATATTTCCTTTGGCTGCAGCATCTTCTGCCTCTCTTGCCAACTCCTCAATATACTTCCTCTTGTCTCTTTTGATACTTCTTTTTACTTCTTTGTTTGCTTCTGTGTACACTTCTTGAGCCTTGGCTTTGGAACTTCTGGTTTTGCTTGTGTTTAACTCTGCTTTCTTGTTTTTCCTGTCTTTTATCTTATTGATGGTTTCTGTTGTTATCCATGCTTTTTGTTGTCTTTCCCTTTTCCCCAGTATTTCTTCACATGTCTCCTTCCATACCGTTTTGACCTGCTGCCAATAGTCTTCTGTATTCTCTACATCTTCCAGCTGTTGTAGCACTTGGAATTTGTTGGATACTGTGACCGCAAATTTGTCTCTTGTTTCTTGATTTCTTAGCTGTCCTACATTAAACTGTTATCTATAATTTTGCATTGTTGCATATCTCTTGAGTTTCATTTTTACTTTGGCTATCAGAAGATGGTGATCTGATGCCACATCTGCTCCTCTATATACCTTTACATCCTGCAATGATGATCTAAACTTCTTCTTTATGCATATATGATCGATCTGATTTTCTGTTCTATGGTCTGGTGATATCCATGTTGCCTTGTGTATTCTCTTATGTGGAAACATGCTTCCTCCTATAGCCAGTTGATTTGAAGCACAGAAGTTTGCGAATAGTTCTCCATTTTCATTCATTACTCCTAGCCCATGTTTTCCCATGACTTCTTCAAATCCGGTGTTGACTGTACCTATCTTTGCATTCATGTCACCCATCAAAATTGTGATGTCTCTTCTTTTTACTTTATCCATAATTTCCTGTAGTTTAGTATAAAATGCTTCTTTCACAGACTCTTCTTTGTCATTAGTTGGTGCATAACATTGGATGACATTTACATGAATTTTCTTTTTAGCTGTTTTGAAAGTAGCTGTTATTATTCTGGGTCCAACAGCTTCCCATTCAATGAGTGCTTTCTGTGCTTCTTTAGATAACATAAGAGCTACCCCTTCACTGTGGTGTGAAGTTTCGTCTTCATGTCCTGAGGACAGCACCAATTCACCTGTGATGAGTTTTTTCCTGTCTACCCCCTTCCACTTTGTTTCACACATTCCCAGAACCTTGATTTTGTATTCCCTCATTTCTGCTGCTACTTGCGCCACTTTCCCTTGTTCGTTTAATGTCCGAACATTCCAGGTGCCAAATCTGGAAGTTCTCCTAGAAGAAAGAAGGTTAGGCAGCAGCACAGACTCCTTTCGGCTTTCTCTGTGTTGCATCATACGCCTCCCCGCGAGAGGACCTTCCCCTGTCTTGGATGGCTGTGTTTTATTTCCTTTATTTGACTTGTCCATATTTGTTGAAGTTTTTTGTGGTTTAAATTTTTTACAGGATGGGGTAACCGGCCCCATGCCCAACCCTCCTTAGTCGCCTTCTACGACATGCCTGGCAGGGGACAGTGTTACTATTCTTTGCTCCCCTTTCGGGCCCCGGTAACACACGGGTGATTCTTTACCTTACCTTACTTATATTTTATCTTTAAATATTATTTATAAATCTTAATTATAAAATAACCACAAATATTTAATGTAAATAGCACTATTTTAACACTTATGGTTCAGTTTTCGTAGTGAAGGAACCTATCTCATTACATTAAAATTCTTCCTTGACTTACGCCGTTTCAGCTATCGACCCTGAGGATGTGGAACGTAACCCCAGCGTAAATCAGGGCCTACCTGTGTGTGTGTGTATATATATATATATATATATATATATATATATATATATATATTATCTTCCCTACCAGTCATTTCTGACCAAAGGAGCGTACCTCCCGAAAAAACTTTCGGTGGCACGAGGTTGGGCAATTATATATATAAAGACACTACCTGGAGTATTGATCGTGGTCCCCCGAAAACGGAAAGATTGAAGACTCTATTTATTCATTTCTGGATGTTCTACAGGTTTTATGTTGTGGTTTTTGTGTTCGTTGGTGTGTAATTGCAAAGATGTAAACTGTGATGTGATTATTGATGTATTTTTATGTGTCGTGCTGATATGCATTATTTTCATATATATTTCTTCTTTAATAAATTTTACTCATTTATTAACGCGCTGTTCACGACCCTTTCATCCATACTTAATATTACAAGCTATTTACTATAGTCTCTATTTTTGACAAGAGAAAAGAGAAAGAGCGGGTGGTGCTTAGACTATTTAAGTGTGTTGAGGCTTGGTGACAGAGATACCTTTAGTGAATCCTCTTCCAGGTTGGTCTCAAGTTCACCCTATTTACACAATATCTCTGTGTAATCTATAATTTTGTCAGTTCACTCTCATTGTCGATTTCACTACAATTGTCTAACTCGACAAATACTCTAACACTTCAACTCAACCACGACAGTCATAAACAGACTCCTAGTAACAGTAACGAGCAAGCGTTTCCCAATAAGAGAATTAATCAGTCTTGGAGAAACTGGGGCTGGTTTCGCCAAATAACCCAACCTCGGATTTGTGGATGTATCATGGGGATATGTTCCAGATGTGGTGAAAGCACTTATTTGGTAAGTGTCAGGGCGAGAGAAAGAAGGAATGAATAATTCTTAAATTTGTATAACTGATATACTCACTTTGTTGTGCCTTTCTTATGTTTTTTTTGTTGTTGTTGCTAATACTGCTCATTTCAGAATAGATTAACTGAGAAACTGTTCTTTACAGCATAGGCAAATTCTAGACCATAGCGCAAATCTTTTTAACCTTTTTGGGGTTTAATAACTTCGTTTAACGGGATCTTGTCTCAACAGAGGGAGGGGGGATTACACTTATGTACTCCTTATTAATTCTGTAACCTATGATTTTTTTGTTTTGATAAATGTTTTGAAGTTCTTTATACTTACTTACTTAGTCGTTCCCCTTCTACCGTGAGGTGTAGAGGTTTGGAAAAGAGAGCACCAGACTATTCTATCAGCTGTCTTCTTTCTGGCCTGGTTCCATTTCAGTCCTCGGTCCTTCAAAGATTGTCTAATGTTGTCCTCCCAGCGGACTCTCGGTCGTCCTGGATCCCTGGCTCTTTGTTTCCCATGCTTGTCGTGGTAGCCGATCTTCTCCCAAACCATCTTAGTTGGGACTGTTCTACTTGGGTCTGCAGCGGGTGGCATTTTAGGCCTTGACGTATCGTCTGGTTGCAAACCACCTTCCTCAGATACCTCATTTCTGAGGTTTGGATCTGGCTTTTGTGGGTTGTAGTCATTGTCCATGACTCGCATCCGTATGTCAAGACTGGGACATAGGTGGAGCGGTATACAGCCATCTTCGTTTTCTTACCAACCTCTTTCTTGCTGAGGAATCCTCGATTTATGGCCTGAAAAAGTCTCCCAGCTGCTGCTTTTCGAGTGGCCAACTCTTCTTTGATGCCTCCATTTCGGTCTATAATAGCTCCGAGATATTTAAAGTGGTCGACCTGCTCCAGGACCTGTTCTCCCAACTTAATCTGATGTCTTCTTTCTT
The DNA here is from genome assembly GCA_024509875.1 of Oreohelix idahoensis. Lineage (NCBI taxonomy): Eukaryota > Metazoa > Mollusca > Gastropoda > Stylommatophora > Oreohelicidae > Oreohelix > Oreohelix idahoensis. Next base: position 625,292 of record JAMPIV010001134.1, read on the forward strand.
CTCGTGATATCACCATGGATTTTGTTTTAGAGCTGCTTATGACCATCCCTCTCTTCTTCAGCTCTTCCTTCCAGACTTGCAGATTGGATTGGAGATGTGTCTCTGATTTAGCAATCAGGACAACATCATCAGCAAATGCTAGCTCTGAAATACATATCTGTCTCATCTTCCAGTACCCCACTGAATACTTTCTTGTTCTCTCCTTACATGCCTTGATGACATCGTCCATGAGGAGTATGAAAAGATAAGGTGACAGGATATCACCTTGTCTTACACCAGTGGTGGTCCTGAACTCTTCTGACTTATAGTTTGCTGTCCTCACATAATTTCTGCAAGACTTGTAGAAACTCTGTATAGCATGAATCAGAGGTGCTGGAATGTTCTTCCTTGCCAAACAGCCCCAAAGTTTGCTCCAGGGGACCCTGTCAAACGCCTTTTCCAGATCTAAGAAACAAAGATGGATCTCACTCTTGTACTCAAGGACCTTTTAACTCAGCTGCCTGAGTGTGAAGATTAGGTCTTGAGTACTTCGGTTTGCTCGGAATCCGCACTGGACTTCATCCAATTCTGGCTCAGTTAGGCATCGGAGTCTCTGCTCTAGGATTCTAGAGTAGATTTTACCAGGGACACCGAGAAGGGATATGCCTCTGTGGTTTCCACATTGTCGATTGTCACCCTTTTTGAAAATTGAATGATGTTATTGTTCAAGTAAGTGAACGTTATTAAATGGTGATACGTATGCACTGGACATTTGATTATTTAACAAGTTGAAGTTGATTGTTCAAGAATTGTTGGTTATGTATACACCCCTAGCCCAGTCATATCGTATCAATTTGTTTATTTCACAAGTGAATATTTCGAAAGCTTGTAGTGAAAGTTTAAATTATAATATTTTTATTGTCCTAAGTGTCCTACAGGCAGCTTGGTGCAACAAGACCATACCAAAGGATTAGGAGATTGCCATCATGACACCGATTTTCAAAAATGGTGACAACCGACAATGCGGAAACCATAGAGGCATATCCCTTCTCATTGTCCCTGGTAAAATCTAATCTAGAATCCTGGAGAAGAGACTCAGACACCTAGCTGAGCCACAAATGGATGAGGTCCAGTGTGGCTTCCGAGCAAATCGAAGTACTCAAGACCTAATCTTCACACTCAGACAGTTGAGTGAAAAGACTTTTGAGTATAAGAGTGAGATCCATCTTTGCTTCTTAGATCTGGAAAAGGCATTTGACAAGGTCCCCTGGAACAAACTCTGGGACTGTTTGGCAAGGAAGAACATCCCATCACCTCTGATTCATGCTATACAGAGCTTCTACAAGTCTTACAGAAATTATGCGAGGACGGCAAACCATAAGTCAGAAGAATTCAGAACCACCACTGGTGTAAGACAAGGTGATATCCTGTCACCTTATCTTTTCATACTCCTCATGGACGATGTCATCAAGGCATGTAAGGAGAGGACAGGAAAGTATTCAGTGGAGTACTGGAAGATGAGACAAGTCTGTATTTCAGAGCTGGCATTTGCTGATGATGTTGCCCTGATTGCTAAATCAGAGGCACATCTCCAATCCAACCTGCAAGTCTGGAAGGAAGAGCTGGAGAAGAGAGGGGTGATCATAAGCAGCTCTAAAACAAAAACCATGGTGATGTCACGAGAGGAAAGAACATTAAGCTGGGAGAACAGGTCCTGGAGCAGGTCGACCACTTTAAATACCTTGGAGCTGTCATAGACCGGATGGGAGGCATCAAATAAGAGTTAACTACCCGAAGAGCAGCAGCTGGGAGACTTTATCAAGCCATAAATCGAGGATTCCTCAGCAAAAGAGAAGTTGGTAAGAAGACGAAGATGGCTGTATACAGCTCCACCTATGTCCCAGTCTTGACGTATGGATGCGAGTCATGGGCAATGACTACAATCCACAAAAGCCAGATCCAAATCTCAGAAATGAGGTATCTGAGGAAGGTGGTTGAAGTAATATGAAGAGACATGGTCGGCAACCAAACGATACGCCAAGGCCTAAAAACCCAACCCCTGCATACCCAAGTAGAACAGTCCCAACTGAGATGGTTTGACCATGTCTGCAGAATGGGTTAAGATCGGCTACCACGGCAAGCATGGGAAACTAAGAGCCAGGGATCCAGACCTCCAGGACGACCCAAAGTCCGCTGGAAGGACATTAGTCAATCTTTGAAGGACCGAGGACTAGAATGGAACCAAGCCAGGAGGAAGACAGCCGATAGAATAGTATGGCGCTCGCTGTTACAAACCTCTACACCTCACGGTAGAAGAGGAACGACTAAGTAAGTAAGTAAGTAATATCTTTATTGTGACATTTTACATTGCATTACTGTTTATTGTGCCTTTTGGTCCTACAAATTCATTTTCAGCAAGGTCTTTTAGTTAGGTTTGTTGTCTTCAGCCTTTTGCTGTCCCCAGTCTACCTAAAGACAGCAAGTGGTTTGAAATCAGTTTTCCTGCTCCTGTATCAGCTCTTTTCCAGACATACAAATCATATCTACATCAACCCTTTGAGAGAGAAACTATGGTGTGCGTTAGCAAGTGTAAGCCACAAGTAAGCGTAATATTATTGGTGTATCTGGCTTTATAAAATTGCTCTCCTGTAGTCATTCATATTTCAAAATAGAAGAACCTTACTGTACAGAATGTCTTCAAGACAATAATAGAGTACGTTTCTTGTTAAAATGTAAAAGTTATGAACAAGAGGGAATCCCAATATTAGATTATGTGCAGGCTACAAATTCACCCATAAATATAGTAGAGCAGGTATTAAGAATAGACAGACCTAGGGAATTACATAACATAGTTAAAGAATAAGAATGGGAAAAGATCGGCTACCACGACAAGCACGGGAAACAAAGAGCCAGGGATCCAGACCCCAGGACAACCCAGAGTCCGCTGGGAGGACAACATTAGATAATCTTTGAAGGATTGAGGACTAGAATGGAACCAGGCCAGGAGGAAGACAGGCTATAGGATAGTCTGGCGCTCTCTCTTCCAGACCTCAACACCTCACGGTAGAAGGGGAACGACTAAGTAAGTAAGTAAGTTTATTTAACAATAAAATAAGTTAATATATAGTAATAGGTAGGTAAATGGGGGGAGGGTGAAGGTCTAGTGGTGTTTTTATAAAACATATTACTTATGACAAATGAAAGTTGATTAAATATCAGACTAGGGATCCCAGGCCTTTACACCCGTCCCCACATTTCTTGTTTTTGTTTAGTATTTTGTAATTTGTTTTTTCTTTAAATTTCTCTTTTGGGTTGTTATTTTTTTGTACATACACAATTCAATAATTTTGATTCGCCCTAAATATAAAGACTGGACAGACGATATGATGCCAGTTTCGCATACTGACAATTGTACATATTATTTGGACTTGAAAACAATATATATTCTAATTATAACCCATGAGGGGTGTTCTTCTTCTTGCGATCGCATCTTTGATGATTACACCGTCAGACTTGTTCTCTTGATGAATTCGACTGTTGTTTGAAGTTCCTCTTTAACTCCATATAGCTTTGAGTTTAGTGTTGAGTCATTGGGCCAGTAGGGGAGAGTGGGGAGAAATGGTCCCTCATTTTTCATTTTTAACCAAATTCGATATAACTATAGAAATAATAATAAGTTTGAGATGTTATTAATATGTGTAGGTGAAATACCCATTTATTTCAAAATATAGTCTACATAAAATGGTTAAACATTAAAACTTTTTATAAAATTAACATTTGAAGCAATGATACCATAGTGGTGTGAAATGGACCGCGTATGGGGAGTAATGGACTTGATGAAGGGGAGAAATGGACCATATGCAGGAGAAATAGTCCATGAAAATGAATCAATAAAATTGTAAATTACCAAAGGATATGTTGAAACGTAGATACCTTTCTGTTCTTTTTGTACCCTTGCAGCAAGTTGGCTGTGGTAATATTGCTTTAATTTGACTTATTTTAACAGTCCCTAAATCTTCTACAGCAGGCCAAAAAAACTTGTCAAACATTTTACCACTCTTTCTTAAAAAATTGATTTCCACATCGCCATCCTCATCTTCCAGCTGCATGACTTTCCCAATTAAATATTTCGTGTTTTTTCCTGTCTCAAACTCACACACTACATATTGACCACAATTTAAGTCTACACTTTCTACACCCTCCATTCTGACACTGTTACTTTCATCATCACTGTCACGCACAGTTTCATCCATAGATAGGCCTATGTCAGAATCTGTGTCATCATCATATGGTATATTGTCAGTATCATCATCATAATCACTGACATTCTCTTCAGACACAAAAAGGGATTTCTTGGCCTTTGATATAGTAACCTTCTTTCTGTTTTCTGATCTGTATTTCATTTTCATCTGCATTTCCGTCATTGCTGGAGATGATGTTGCCAGCATTGCCTTGCCACGTTTTCTCCCTCGATTGTTTTCCTTACGAGGGGCAGCCTTAGGAAATCCTTTAAATAACTCAGGAGGAGAAAACACTTTTAAAGCTACTTTTGGGGCAGCATCATTTGGTCAATAAAACCAGGGAGTTTGTCCCACTGAGTGAGGCCCCTTTATCAACCAGGCCTAAATTAGGTTCAATCAAAGTAGGGACTGATGCTTCTGAAATCTGAGGCCTGTCTGTGATGTAAGAAGCAGTAAGAAGGCAGAAAATCTTCAGCACTGAAAATATCTTGATCCAGTGGCCAAATGCCAGCAGCTTTAAACCCAGACATTATGTTTTGTTGGGTAGAGGCCCTAACAAATGCAGCGCCACCAAGCTCAGCAAGCTGATAGATGGAGAGGGATTTTCCAACATTCTTTATCATCCATGAATCTGCTAAATGACTAAACGCTGCTTTCATGGGCCCAAAGACAGTTCGATCCAATGGTTGCATTTTGTTGCTTGTATGTGGTGGAAGAGTGATGACATGAATATGGTTCTGCTTTGCCAACTCCAGAGCAGGAAAGGAAATGTGGCTTTTGTGATTATCCATGATCACAATGATGGGATATGTCTCTGAAGGTCTAACACATTTCACAATATGCTCAACCACTTTCACAAAATTTTCACTTGTCATCCAACCTGAAGAGTGGGTAAGTCCTAAAGAACCTTCAGGTGCTCCATTTAACATAAAATGTTTAAAATTTTTTCTTGGAAACACAAACACTGGTGGCAAGCTGTGTCCAGTAGCTGAAACTATGCAGCACATTGTGACAAGTTCACCTCGTTCTCGTGATGTGACTTGCCCAACCTGTTTGGTCCCACGTGGTGAAATGACTCTAGGAACTTTTTGTACTGTTGTTACACCAGTTTCATCAAGATTGTAAATTTGATCCCCGCTTACATTCGGGTTTGTATAAGAGGCTTGTAGTATGTTAAAAAATGCCGCAACAGTGCATCGATTAAATGCGGTTGCTCGTGCCAGTGATGTTGCTTCTGGTTGTCTTATTGACAATTGTGAATGCCGCCTCAGGAAGCCAAAAAAGCCATTCCCGTCCTGCCATTGAGTTCTCAATCCATGTTTGCGGACATTTCAAATGATTCAATGTTGCCATTTCAAAGGCAAGAGTACGAACATTTTTTTGGTGTTAGTCCATGAAACATTTTGGAACACTTATCCAGATAATTTGCAAGACTCTCTTCCTGTTCAGCATTAAAAATCTGACTGTGCCGATAATTTGGGGTGAGGCTGACTTCTGAAGATTTGGACTTGTTAATATTGTTGATCAGAGTTGTCCAAGCAATTCCATATTCCCTGGAAGCTTGTCTAACAGGCATGCCTTCCACTACGGCAGTCACAGCAGCTCTCATAATGGACTCCGGTACTTTGCCTTTATCTGTTTTCCTCTTGTAAACACGAGTCATTTTTTTCTGGAAAAAAATAATTTACTGTATAAAATAATTATAACAATTATACTTATAAAATAGGATTACATTGATAGTTTAGCAATGATTAGTTTTATAGTTTACATTAATAGAATTTAAACATATTTCGTCAACTGTTTAAACAAACTAAGATTTAGGAAATATTTTGTGATGAATGGGATACATTCTTCTTCTTCTTCTGCGTTCGGTTTGTAGTCATGCTAAATCTGCAGGCCTGTCGCCAGGACGAAGTCCACAATGGGATACATGTATAACGCTTCCATGTTCGGGGAGAAATGGACCAGTGACGGCCCATTTCTCCCCACAGGTATTCAAATAGAAAAGACAAGCATAAACTCTTAAAGCTAATAATTTTTAGGCATAAAGAACATTGCTTATGCAGGAAAATGGTAATTCTGCCTATAAAAATAACTTACCGTACAATCAGCGAAGCAACAACAAAAATTGGACTTGCAATGTCACTTCAAAAACTCAACTATTTCATTGTACAAAATGAGGTCAATGATTGTCAAAAAAATGCGCGCACATAAAGAAACCGGACGTTGTTCCTGGAAATGATCTCATCCTACTGGTATTTTTTCATTATGGTCCAAATTAAAATGGAACATTCGTTTTTGAGATACAAGGGGCGGTCCATTTCTCCTAACGGTCCATTGCTCACCACTCTCCCCTATATCTTTCTTAACTGGTCATACAGAGGACAGTCCTGTAGAACATGCTCAGCAGTTTGTTCGTTTAATCCACATGTGCACAGTGGTGAAGCAGACAATCGTAGCTTGTGCATGTGTTTATTCAGTTTGTTATGCCCTGTCCTGAGTCGAAAAATAGTTATCTGTCCCTGCCGGTCGAGAGTGTGATAGTCGTCTTTGGGTTGGTTCTGTTCTTTTCTGATAGTCTGGATAGCTCTCTTTTTCTCAAAGTATGTGACTTCATTATCTTCTTGTTCACATTCTCCTCCCTTTTTTGCAAGTTTATCTGCCTTTTCATTTCCGGGTACACCACAATGAGATGGTACCCCACTGAAGTATGGTTCTCTTTTTGGCAGCTACCTTGTTTAGTTCATTTCTCAGATGCGGGAGTTTACCACCCTTGAGAGCTTGCAGGACAGACAGTGCATCTGTGAGGATGACTACCTGGTGGCAGTCAGAGTTGGTGTTATAAATCATATTTGCAGCTTGCTCTAGAGCTTGAACCTCAGCTGTATAGTTGGAACAGAATTTACCAGTGGGAATGTGCCTAGTCTCATAGTGGTTGTCAGGATATGAGATAAAGATACCGGCACCTCCATTCCTAACAGCATTAGTTGCTGATCCATCTGTATAGGCATGTATCCATGATTGATCGGGATAGCTTTCTTGGATCATACTCAATGTAGCAGTTCGTTTTTGCAGATCATTATACTCACATCCACTTGTGAGACCACTGACTGATGTATTAATTTGGAGGGCACTGCTGGCCTGCTCCCATGGTACAGGGTATAGGGTGGGCTTCAGTGGTGTTGTCTTCATGGATAGGTCTTCTTGATGCTGTCTTATAAGTCTTTTCCCCCGATGCACAAAGCTGCTACGCTTTAGACGTCCCAATGCCAGATCATCTAGTCTTGCCTTCATTGGGTGCATTGGCATACTGTTGTACTTTTCCATCTGGATCATGGTTTTTGTGTCTCTTCTATGGGACAATGTCTGCAATCCAGCAACCTTCTGCATCTCTGTTATTGGTGTAGTTTTCATGGCTCCTGTAATGAGCCTGAGAGCTTGATTTTGCACCTTGTCCAAAGACTGCAGATGTGAGTTAGCAGCGGATGACCATGCTGCTGAGCTAAACTCTAAGTGTGGTCTTATTACTCCGTTATAAATCTTCTTTAGATTTCGTTCATTTGCTCCCCAGTTGGTACCTGCTAATTTTCTGAGCATGCCTAGTCGTCTTCGGGCCTTTCCTTCTGCATTTTCAATATGCTTATTCCATGTAAGCCTTTGGTCAAATGTCACCCCAAGATAGGTGGGGTAGCTTTCTTCCTTGATCACAGTTGTCCCTAGGTGTATGTTAGCTGATTTGTCCTTGGGGGCGAGGGAGAACAGTGTTGTGGAGGTTTTGTCTGTGTTTATTGTGATAAGCCATTTCTCTGCCCATGACACTAGCATGTCTGCTGCCCGCTGCATTCTATAATTTGCTGTGGTGACATTTTCATCAGCACACCAGAGTACTAGGTCATCTGCATATAAGGCAGCTTTAACTCCTGCAGGGAGATCTTTCACCAGGTCATTGATGTAAACAAGGAAGAGTGTTGGGGAAATTACTCCTCCTTGAGGTACCCCCTGATGGAGCAACACTTTTCTGCTCTGCAGACCGTCAAGAGTGACTCTAGTTCTCCTGTTATGCAAGTATGACTGGATCCATTTCATCATGTTGCCTTGGATTCCACTTCTCCTAAGTTTTGCAATGAGGCCATCTTTCCACACCTTGTCAAAGGCCTGCTTGAAGTCGACCCAGATCGTTAGGACCTTTTTCTTCTCCTGGAAGGCATCTTCTATTGCTTGAGACAAGTAAGTAACTTGGTCTTCTATACTGTAGCATTCTCTAAATCCAGCTTGTTCCGGCACCAGGATCTGCTCAGACTCTAAATACCATTTCAATCTGTGGTTGACTATTCGCTCCATAGTCTTCCCAACACAGCTTGTGAGACTGATTGGCCGGTAACTTGCAGCCTCGGTCTTACATTTCCCTTTCTTTAGTATGGGTATTGTGATGGCTTCTCTCCATACTTGGGGTACCGTTCCTTTCAACCAGCTGTGGTTGAATATCTCAAGCAGTTTTTGTCTTTGCTGCTGAGCTCAGATTTACTAGCATTTCGTTGCTGATTTTGTCTGGGCCGGGTGACTTTTGAAACTTAAGCTTGGAAATAGCCTTCTGTAGTTCTCCTAGTGTGATGGGTTCCCTCATTGGGGCAGGAGTATCTGTCTGTCCCATGGTTGCCAGTATTTCTTTTCTTATCTCTCTCTGATGATCTATGTTAATGAGTAAGTTGCTTTCTGAACTGTATCTTCTAGCAAACAAGTCTGCAGCTTGTTTTCCTCTGAAAAGTTTGCCTCCTTCATCCAATGTGATAGTCTGCCTAGGTGAGGAACGCTCTTCATTTAGAGACTTGACTAATCTCCAAAGTTTCCTGCCGTCTTTCTCAAGGTTCAGCGATGCCGTTTTAGTTCTCCAGCTTTTCCGTTTTTCTTCTAGCTTTGTTCTCTGAAACTCTGCTACAGCCTTTTTCCATTTGTTGTGAGTTTCAAGTGAAGGCTGAGACTCTGCGTCCTTTCTAGCCCTGTCCATAGCTTCCTGACGTTCTTGGAGTGTGCTGGACCAGTATGGTATGTAGTTACGCCGGCATCCTTTGGGAATGGTTTCTTTTGCAGCTTGTAGTATGCATCTGTTGAAGTCTTTTACCACTTCATTAATGTCTCTGTTCTGTACCTTGAGGGTAGACAGCAGCGTGTTCACCTGATGCCTGAATAAACCCCAGTTGGCTTTTTTTGTAGTTCCATCTTGTAATGGCTGGGCCTGTACTGAGAGTTGCACTCTGGACAGTAAGAAAGATTGGGCGATGGTCGCTTCCCCCTAGTTGGTCTCCTACTTTTCTACTAATAGATCCAGCTATATCTGGTGTGGAGAAGGCAAGATCTGGTGTTGAAGTTGTGTGCCATCCTCTGGAGTAGAAGGTAGGAGTATCTGTGGCATTATTGACTAGGATTAGGGAGTGATCATCTTGCCAAGTTTCAACCTCTTCACCTCTGTGATCCAGATGGTTATAGCCCCAGCTCTGGGAGTGGCTATTAAAGTCTCCAACTGCTATAAAGTTGGTGGCTGGTACCTGTATAGAGCTGAGACTCAGGGGTTTGTTGTTCGGACAGTAATAGTTCAGGAGTTCTATTTCCATCTTGTCTACCTTTATCTGCAACAGCTGATATTCTGCTCCATCCATGTAGGTTTTCCTTTCGTGTGCAGGAATGTTATTCCTTACAAGAGTAAGTACTCCTCCTTTTCGTCTATCTTTTCTGTCGGATCTGAAGCATTGATATCCCCTTATTTTAAAGGTTTGATCTGCTTTCAAGTGAGTCTCTTGGATACAGCAAACACTGACTTGCTTCTCATACAAGATGTTTTCCAGCTCTGTCTTTTTGCTGTATCCAGCCTGCTTGCTGTTCACTCCCTCTGCATTCCAGTGCATCATGACAAGTGGCACTCTGGGTTTCTCTTTTTCTGTTTTGTTTTGGTCAGTAGTTCTCCTCCGCCGTCTGCTGACTCCACAAGACGGTCTAGAGGGTCCTCCAGTAGCTGAGGGTGGGCTCTGTCGAGGCTCAGAGCCCGGCACTGCACCTGCCTGGTGGAGCTCCACAGGGCGAGCACCAGTACGAGATTTATTTGACGGTGTACTCTCCTTAGAAAAAAAAAAAAAAAAAAGCGAGTTGCGTGATACTGTGGTTTCCGGTGCGCCTTCTGGCCCAGTATCTATGACTTTAGCACCTGTTCAACGGGAGAGTGGGCTCATCCCTAATCTGTTTATGTTCCCAGTAGTAGACTATTCGCAAGCAGCCTGGGGGTGTCACTGCTCTGCGCGGACCTTGTTTACCGAGGCGGCGTCCGAGCTCGTATGGTGAAAATATGGTTGCGTTATCTTCAAAATAGCCGTCTTTCCCATGGCTTTTCTGCCATCCTGCAGCTTTGAGTTAGGGAGTTCTGAGCTCCAGTCTCTTTCCCAGGCATTTTATCCTGGCCTGGCACGCATACAGAGGACCCCACTTCTGGTTCTAAGTTAGCAGTTGGGGATAGGTGGGGTAGCACACTGTGCATTCCCCGTCATCCAGGGGGCTCTACAACTATGCAGAGCTTGCATAATGCTGTGCTCTGGTTCTGGGCTCTCCCAAGGAATCCTCACGTCCTGCACAGAGCCACTTCCAGATACCCACCACCTGCCAACCCTCCATTGTAGAAATCTCCTGCATGCGGCCATCCAGTCAAGAGCCAGTATTAAGTCTGGTGCCCATGTGATCCCCCCAAGCTCAGTGTGCAATGCTGGGTTCTCATCATGCTGCAACACAGGGGGGATTGTGATGCTCAGCCATCTCTCTCAACTCTGCACTGATAAGTGACATCGGGGACTTAACTGTGCCTCAGTACTGGGAGGCCCCGTTTCCGGGTACACCACACACAGCCAATTGAGGCAACGGTCGCCGTGGGCGTGTCTTCAGTGGGGAAGTTGTGGAGTCTTCCTGTCCATGTTCTTGCACATCCTAACACTGCCCGCAAGACATCGGAGGTTTGGAGAGTGGCCTTCTCTGCTTTTTTGAGCCGGGGTGGGCTCCCCGGGCAAGTCTCGATGGGGATCGGGACGTGTCCACGCGCCAGTGGGCCCAGCATCGGCCACATCTGATGGAGGACTTGCTCTGCCAGGTTTGATGTGGATTTCCAACCGCCCCGGGTAGAAGCCAGAAGTGTACTGTGCCAGCTCTGGGGGAGATAAAGGGGGTGTTTCTGCATCTCCTTGTGATACGTAGCCAAGGTAGGGCTCACAGTGCTCTTTCCCTGCCACCAAATTGCCTGCTGGTTACGCCGAGTTCTCCGAGGCTCTAGGCATGTGACCAAGAGTTGAAGGCAATAGGATCGTCACGTCCTGAGTCTCTGTGCCTGTACGATGGGTTCCGATCTTCAGGGAGCAGTCCACACTCGTTCCCACTCCCAAGACTTGTTCAGTATCCATCTGGCTCCTTCCCACCCACGGAGGGCGTGTACGGTGTAGTGCACCGGTTTTATTATCGAGGTTTGCTCCTCTAGATCCGTTGTGTTTAGCCTGAGGATTCGCACCCTCAGTTACCAGGACTACCTCGAGGAGGGTGTGGCTCTTCACCACGCACAAAGATCTTGGGGTATGAGAGGTTTTGCTAGGCCAAGAGACTAACACCGCAATGGTCGCTCCTTTCATGAACAAGAATTCACTAGGCCTAGGGTGAAGCAAGGGGGGGAACCCACTACCCACAACACCAGCACATCATACCCCCTGTCTGTAAAGACTTTGCCCCATGAGGGGTGTTAAATACTTTATATTCATTGAGGGTCAGATACATGTTTAAAACTCTCATATGTTCACTTTGATTTTCAGTCGTGCATATGAGCACATCAATTATATTTTTTGTAATGTTATTTGCGTACGACCATGCACCAGTATTAAACGGGGTATGGCGCGGTATGACGCAGGGATTTGTTTAGATACGGACTATGTCCTAGAGGCAGATCCAGATATCCATCGTCTTGTATAGACGTGATATTTTTCGTGTGCTTGTCCTAAGTCTAGGAAAGACACAGTTATGAAGAAATTATAATCATCTGAAAGATGAAGATGCTATTCTTGATGAGCTATACCAAGAATCGTTTTATTACAAATATTTAGCCAGAAACGGCTCGTTTTAAGTACCTCGCCTCTGATACTTAAGTCTCCTGAAACGTTATGGCAGAGCTTCAGTTTGACCAGATATGTCAAGCTGCTAGTGAGTACCGCTAACGCTAGGAGTTTATTGGATCGTAATTGAATATCTATATATACTCAAAGTTTCTAACATGGTCATTGTGGTAAACCAATGTATCCTACTAGTACGTTACCGTAGAGCTTCCTCTAACCTTCATGTAGTAGCGGCTAGTGCGGTCGTGTCAACGTCCATGCTGATTGTTATTGACTATGTACTTTTTCTACCATGACCATTGCTGATGAAGAATGTTTGTGAACTACTGATGTAAAGTTTCGTCATGAATAAATATGTTGTTAACACTAACTCCCCCAAAGAGTACAGTGTTTTATCCGTGCCAGGTGGTCATCCTGTATTGACCCATCCTACATCGTTACCAGGCCCATTGTCATGTGCTAGAACATCATCATCAAATGCCAAAGAAACAGCCCACATCATATTCGCGTGATCAAGAAGTATGTCGGCCACATTACCAGGTCCGACCGATTAGACTATTTCAATGACTACATAAGAGAAGAAGAAAACACCACCGGTAACAAGGGGTTGAACGGATTATTGTTAATCATTAAATTAAAAAAAAAAAAAAAAAATCATTCATATTTGCTAAAGATTGATACACGGTTCTTCTTCTTCGTACACTCTCAGACGTCCACTTGAATGTTCTCAAAGAAAGCAGTAGTCAGTTTGAGGCTATTTGAATCCCCGTAAAGCTTTTCCACGAAAGGAGCTGGCGTCGGCCATATGCACTTTCTCTGTACCACATATAAGGGGCAACTTTGAAGCAGATGTTCAGCAGTCATTTTATCAGTGCCACAGTTACACTGATCGGTAGTTCCCATCGTTAGCTTGTTGAATAGATGGTATCTCAATCTGTTGTGGCCAGTGCGGAGTCTGAAGATTACCACTTGTTCTCTTCTGTGGAGCTGGTAGTAAGCATCATTCTGTGTGTGCCCTGGATGTTCTACATTCCATTTGTTTCTGTAACTGATTCTGATAAAACTCTTTGCCTCCTCAAAAGTTATGCTTGCATCAGGCTGAGGTAGATGTGAACCTTCTTTTGCCATTCTGTCAGCCTCTTCATTGCCGGCGATGTTACAATGAGATGGGATCCATTGGATCACAACACTTTTGAATCGTCGACAAAGTTTGTGGAGCACTACTCTGAGATCATCCAGGTCTGTATTATTTTGGCTTTTCTACGTTGCAATTACTGACTGTGCATCAGTAAAGAAAGCAACTTGTCTCTCTGCCGTTTCTTCTGTCAATATAACCTCTGCTGCAGTTTTCAAGGCCTCTGCCTCTGCTCTGAAGTTGCTGGAGAATCGTCCTGTCGCCACTTACAGCCTTTTTTCTGCACCAGTGCTTAAGGTCAGAAAGACCCCCCCCCACCTCCATTTTCTGTTGCATTTGTTGCTGATCCATCTGTGTATGCATGGGTCCAGGTGTTGCGTGGATAATGTTTCTCTATGTCTCTATGTATTTTGTCGCTATGGATTTTCTATCTTTTGCAGTTTGGCTCTTTTTACTTTCAATTCTAGGAATGTTTTCTATCATTTTAGGGAAGCGATTTTGTTTCCAAACTGGAAGCTTGTGTGCAGTGTAGATGGGTTTAACAGTGGATATTTCATCTATGGATACTGCTCTCATTTGTGGTTTGGTTGATTCTACAAAATTACTTCGTTTGAGTCTTTGCTTTCTAAGCATTTATTCTATGGCACATTGGGTGGTCTGTTAGTCTTTTGAATTTTTCGGCCTGTTGCTGAGCACTGCAGTCTCTTCTATCTGTCATTGGCTGGAGGCATGTAATCTTTTCGAGTTCTTTTATAGGTGTTGACTTCATGCCTCCCGTTATAATTCTCATTGCTTGATTTTGGAGTCTGCTAATTTTATCGAAGTTTGTCTTAGCCTTTGACTGTCCCCAGCCTACCTGCAAGGCAGTGTGGTCTCACTGTTTGACTGGATTCTAAAAAAACGTGTAGAGAATCACTAACGTCAAAAAAAAAAAAAAAAACAATGTCCGACATATTGGACAGGAACCGGAAAGTTCAAATATTAAAAAAAAAAGTTTGGTTAAAATAAAGCGTATCTGTTGGTGAAGAAGTACACAGGAATTCAACTGCTATTTATAAAAGTTAAAGGATCCAGGAAGTGCTAATATGATCTCTGAAATGGTTGTAGTATCTAAGAATATTATATATTGTTGTATAGGAAAAGAGAGTAAAGAAACCCAGTAAGTAAGGGGATTAGCGTTTTACGTCACAATGAGAGCTGTCAAGTAGAAGGGGTTCTTAAAATAGCTAGCGAAAGGACAATATCATGAACTGAAAGGAAAGACAGAGAGATATGCCAAACGACTGAATCAATGGACATTGCATACAGCTAAGACAGTATGGATTTTCTAATCAGATCAGAAAAGAAAGAAAAGAGATGTAGAAATTAATATTAGGTAAATGAAAATCAAGTCACTATACACGTGTTTGTGTGTGAAATGGCATCCCATGGAGACTTTCAACGTTAAAACCACTGATTTGTCTGGACAGCCTGCATAGATATTTTTTGTTCTCTACTGTGACTAATGTAGTTACCAGCACTGTTGCAGAACAAGGATCCTGTGTATTTTGTAACAATGGAAAGAATTTTCACCAAAAGACCTGTAACAAAGAACAAACTTACGAGGAAAAGATGACAAATAAACGTTCATAAACATTCATACTGTATGGAGTTGCAGTCGGAAGAATTATATTTTCATTTTGTATGTTTAAGTTGGCTAGATAATCACCAAGAGCAGATGAAAGAAATTATAGGGAAAATCCACCAGAGAAAAGTACACTCTACAAACGTTCACGTTGCCACATGGAGCTTGAGGCATACTCTGCTGGGTCACTGTCTGTGCTGGGACAGGTGATGAAAGAAACCTAAGGCAAACTGCCCATTTTATGAGAGGGGTCTGGACAGAAGACTGCTAAAGAGGAAAAGAATTAGAAAGTATGATTCTGAATAATTTGGTGGTTTTCTGTCACTGAAAAATGAGGATCTGTGCATTTTCACATTTCCAGAAGATGTTGGCACTGGATAGGATACACACTGAGGAAACCTGTTGATAGCATTACCTGGCAGTCCTTGTTCAGGAATCCTCAGAGTAACAGAAAAAAGAGGTAGACCAAAAACACACGGTGAAGAAAACTAGAGACAGAAATTAGCATGACGAGGAAGACATGGAAAGACCTTGAGGTGATGTCACATGACAAGAGAGGACCTGGCATATGTTTGTTGAAGGCCTGTGCTCCTCAGAAAGCTGAAGAGTAACGAATAAATGAATGAATCTTGTTAACTGCTTGCACAACCTTCAGGACTAACATAAGTTTACAATGTTCATCAATTCATAACACAAACTATGTATTTAGTAATTTTAAATGATTGGGTCGGAGTGTCTAAGAGGTATAGTGTTCGCCACGAATTTTAAAGGCACCAGGTTCAATTCCCAGTAGAGGGAATATAATTTATGGACATTTTTTTTCTTCAGAACCAGACTGGGTAGTGACATGGATGCCTAGCCTTCTCAGATAACGCACAAAAATATAGGAGGTCCCATGGGCAAGTTTATTGAGGAGTTGGCAAGAGAGGCAGAAGATGCTGCAGCCAAAGGAAATATGAGAGAACTGTATAGCAGCACAAAGAAGTTAACAGGGAAATACAAGCAAACAAGTTGTCTCATAAAAGACAAGAATGGGAAACTGCTCAGCAATATACAAGAGCAAATGAAGAGGTGGACAGAATATTTTGGGGACCTTCTCAATAGACCAGCTCCACAAAACCCGCCGGACATCCAGCCAGCAGAAGAAGAGCTACAAATTAACGGTGAAAGACCAACGAAGGAAGAAATAAAGAAAGCCATAAAGCTTCTAAGAGATGGAAAAGCGTCTGGACCTGATGGCATTCCAGCAGAGGCCATCAAAGCAGATATCGACACGGCTACAGAGATGTTATATAAATTACTTGGTAAAGTCTGGGAAAAGGAAGAGATACCAGCAGAATGGAAGGAAGGATATCTGGTTAAGTTGCCTAAGAAGGGAAATTTACAAGAGTGCACAAATTATAGAGGAATAATGTTACTATCAGTGCCAGGAAAAGTATTAAACAGGATTATCCTTGAGAGATTAAAAGAGTCGATAGACAAGAAATTGAGAGATGAACAAGCAGGTTTTCGACAAAACAGATCATGTACAGACCAGATAGCCACTTTGAGAATAATAGTTGAACAAAGTCTGGAATGGAATTCACCACTATACATCGGATTTGTGGACTATGAAAAGGCATTTGACAGTGTAGACAGAGAATCACTTTGGAAATTGATGAGGCATTATGGAGTTCCCCTGAAGATCATTAATTTAATAAAGAAAACATATGAAGACATGACATGCAGAGTTCTTCATGAAGGACAGCTTACAGAACCATTTGGGATAAGAACAGGAGTGCGACAGGGATGCCTCTTGTCTCCATTTCTTTTCTTGCTGGCAATAGATTGGGTTATGAGATCATCGACAACACACAACAGAAATGGAATCCAGTGGACTCTGACTAAGCAGTTGGATGATCTGGATTTTGCTGATGACTTGGCTCTTCTGTCCCATAACCGTAATCAGATGCAGGACAAATTGAAAACACTCGATGAGAGGTCACAGCAATTGGGTCTGAAAATACACAGGGAAAAGACAAAAATAATGAGAATAAATGCAGGTAATGATAATAGGGTTGAACTTGAAGAAACACCAATACGAGATGTAGAATCATATACGTATCTTGGCAGTAATATAGACAAAGTTGGAGGGACAGACAGCGATATCAAAATAAGAATACAAAAGGCAAGAGGAGCTTTCATTGCATTGGGAAATATATGGAGATCAAGAGAAATCGGATCCAACACGAAAATAAGAATCTTCAATTCAAATGTGAAGTCAGTCCTATTGTATGGCTCGGAGACATGGAGAACAACAAAGACAACAACCAAAAAGCTACAGACTTTCATAAATGGGTGCTTGCGTAGAATAGAGGGATTAAAATGGTATGACAAGGTTACCAACGTGGAACTGATGACAAGAACTAGACAAGTGCCAGTGGAACAAGAGATGAGAAGAAGACGATGGCGATGGATAGGACACACACTGAGGAAACCTGTTGATAGCATTACAAGGCAGTCCCTGTTCTGGAACCCCCAGGGCAAGAGAGGCAGAGGAAGACCAAGAAGTACATGGAGAAGAGAGTTGGAAACAGAGGTGAAAATGATGAGGAGAACATGGAAAGAACTTGAGATGATGGCACGGGACAGGAGGACTTGGCATGTGTTTGTTGAAGGCCTATGCTCCTTTGGGAGTGGAGGGTTATGAATGAATGAAAATGAATGGGCAAGTTGCGCACGTTAAAAATCCCACGGCAGTTGGAAATAGGCAATAAGGCCGCTGCCCTGGAAAAATTTAAAAATTAGAAACCTACCCACCACAAAAATATTTATAGAATGTGTGATTCCTTTATATACACACTGGGATTCTCGCCAGTGCTACGGTGTTCGTTCACTGTGCTGAGATTCTCCGTGTATGATCTAAGAGAAGAGATCAGAGCACTGATAGAGTTGTTCATGTGCAATGAAGATAGTCCTTAAAACCAAAACCAAACCAAATTATTGGGTGCACATAATTAAAAATGTACCATTACCTAACTTGGTTACACCTTGTCTATTAAACAATTGGGAGCCGCGGTAGCATAGTGGTTAGTGCACTGGCTTCCTAGCGCAGTGGTCTAAGGTTCGATCCCCAGATGAGGCGGAAATTTTTTAGGCCACAAACGGCTCCTGGGTCGACCCAGCCCCAAATGGGTACCAGAGCAACTCTGGGAAGGTTAAGGCGGCCGGCGTGATGCCGACCACATCATCCTTCGTGTGCCGACGGTCAAGATAATATGGGCCTAACACCATATTCCCAATATGCCTCAATGGGCGTGTAACGGGTTCCTTTACCTTTTACCTTTACCTTATTAAACAATTGGAATGTCACACATGTGTCTGCACATGACTGGTATGAAACAGTCATTTTGTACCTAAAAAACCTGCACATCTGAGAATAAAACATCAATGCTTGTTGAGTCTTTGAAGATCATTAAAGTCACATATAACTACCATAACTGGTCAAGATTGTGTTAATGTAGAGAAAAACTTACTGTCCTCGTTTCCAAGAAATCCTTAGCAGAATGACAAGAATTCACTGTTTATGTGCATGAAACTCCACACAAACAATACAGTCCATGAAACAGTTACAAGCAACACAACACACTGTGGGACTTTTGCTTACCTTTATTACTGCATCTCTTAATATGTATCAACAAATCCACTCTTTCTTTGAACTAAATTACTCAATGATCAACCCTTACCCTCTCATCTACCTCTGAAGCAAATAACTGCTGAACAGACTTGGAGTAGGTGGGCCAAATCTTATAAAGGCTTTCTTTTTGGTCACCGTAATCAGATTATCAACAACTTTGTCAACAAGAACAAAAGTTTGCATTGTTCATGAACTCACAACATGAACTAGGTGTTTAACAGTGTCAAATTATCGGGTATATACAATTGAAAATGCACCATTAGCTAACTTTTACGTATGCTTTCAAGTAAATGCAACCATCTGTTCTACATGAAATAAAAGTTTTATAAAGGCCTATTCAAACTTAACTGAAAGCATTTAAACAGTTACAGTCTATTTGTCCAATGTTCCCAATAAAAGTAAGTCCCAACATTCAATTTATTTGTAAAAAAAAAAGGCCCTCAACAGTAAATTATAATTGTATGAAACTGCATGCAAATGAAAAGCACAAAATATGAACATCCTTAAAACTGTCAATAAAAAGTTGAAACAAGCAATATTTTGACCTGAATAAAAAATCAGTAACAATCCTTCCCCTAAACCCCCCCCCCCCCCCCCCCAACCCAAAAAACAAAAAAAAAAAAAAAAAAAAAAAAAAAAAAAAACGCACAAACACAAAGTTAAAAATAATTCATCCCTATAAACCCAAATTTTCAACAATTACTCTGATGTTATCAAAACTCCAACAATTACAGGCCACAAAAATTAGAACAGGATTTTTGAATGCACATGAGGGTTCACACAGTTTACCACAAAGGTTTCTTGACATGATATCCACTACACTGAAACCTTCCAGATAATCAAAGAATGAAAGCGAGCAAGGCAAGCATTGAAAATTAAAGTTACATTGATGCTATCTACAGAAGGTAAGGGGTATACTGTGGTCAAAATATGCTTTGACGAAAACTAATAACTGATTATATCACACCAGCTAAACAACAAGAACAACTCAATTTGATCCAACACACAAAAAAAAAGGAAAATAAAAAAAAACTGTTTTAAAAATGAATATTATATATGTTGTAGATGTGTTATAATTTTTGTTCTAACCACTTAACAAATTTGCCCTGAGTATACTCAGGCTGTGAAAAATGACTCAAAAATAATTGTAGAAATATATTTGGGGTAGTTTATCACAAAAACATTATTTTTAGTAGACCACTAACTACTGTGTTGCTTTCTGCCTTAAAGAAAGGATCTGTTTCATAAATCGTGCCTTTCAGAATGGACAGTGACAGTGAATAAGGTTTTCTGGTACATGACCATGATTCTAGATATTGAGAAAGATTTTTTGGAAATTTTTTTCAGAGTACTTGCCAAAAATCAGATGTATTATTTTATCGAGTTGAAATACATATTGTAACTTATAGCAAACAAGGAAGGAGACTGATAACTGAAAATGATCCAAAATATTATTTGTCTTAAGAATATAACCATTGTTCTTGTTTCTTTCGTGTTTGCCTTGAATTAAAAAAATACTTTATTTTTAAATAAATTCAAATTAATTTTTACAATTGTTTCTATTCAATCAATACCCTTTAGCTCCCCAAGGAGCATAGGCCTTCAACAAACACATGCCAAGTCTTCCTGTCCTGTGCCATCTGCTCAAGTTCTTTCCATGTTTTCCTCATCATTTTCACCTCTGTATCCAGTTCTCTTCTCCATGTGTTTTTTGGTCTACCTCTGCCTCTCTTTCCCCTGTGGATTCCAGAACAAGGACTGCCTCAATGTGTGTCCTATCCATCACCAGCGACTTCTTCTCAACTCTTGTTCCACTGGCACTTGTCTGGTTCTTG
This sequence comes from Oreohelix idahoensis, assembly GCA_024509875.1. Classification (NCBI taxonomy): domain Eukaryota; kingdom Metazoa; phylum Mollusca; class Gastropoda; order Stylommatophora; family Oreohelicidae; genus Oreohelix; species Oreohelix idahoensis. Next base: position 645,908 of record JAMPIV010001134.1, read on the forward strand.
TCATCAATTGTTTCTATTGCCCCTGTTTTAACTTTACAAAATGTTCATACAAAATTTATTATCTTGAGTCTTTATAAAGATGCGAAGTCAAAGATTTTTATACAAAGTGTCAGCAAGATGCACATTATTAAAAAAAAAAAGGAGGTTTGCTAAGTGGTTATAATTTTTAAATTTTAATTTAATTTAATTTAATTAATTTATTTTGTTTCTCTTAATATGTATTACTTTTTCCCCCACTCGGTTTTCCAGTCCTTGTTTTTATTATTTTTTATTTATAGTTTCAATTTACTATTCACTTCTGGTTTCCGGTTCAGTAGCGGCCATTTTCGCTCTGACATGTGACACTATCAGGGAGTATTTGTCTCTTATTTCTATAGTTTCATGTTCTCCACTTAATTCTCACTTTCTTTCCCTTCTGTCTTTTGTTTGTCTGTCCCTGACGAAGGCCTTGTGGCCGCGACGCAGGTTTCCTTGTCTTTTCTCTTAGTAAGACGTATTACCTTTTGTGTTGTGGTTTTTTTTTTCCATAAGTGGTTAGAAGCAAATTTATCTTTAAAGGAACTCATCAAACTTTTGTGTGTGTGTGTTTTTGTTCTGGTCAAATGATTTATTGAATATCCATATTAATCACCTCTCTATTCTCAGTATAAAACTTGAAGTGGGGGGCTGTTAAGGAGCAGAAATCAAACTCATCCAATAAAGTATAAGCTGTGTTTTCTTTTCAAATAAAGTGATAACCCTAAAATTTAAACTTCAAAACTTAAAATATCAAATTTGACCAGAACTATAATCAAATCATGTGATCAAAGCTTCCAATGGAACAATGTAAAATGGGATTGAAAATGTGCATGTCAATTGGGTGACAACATTTTAGCACACAAATAAAACAACAGTTTATTTCATTCAGAAATTATGTGTAGCCGAGATGTTTGCTTCAATGTGGAAATGACTAGGGAAAAGATTAAGAATGTGTTTGCATTCAAAACATACCTTTTGCAAGACCCAGAGATAAAACTCCATTAAAGAAAAGAAAGATCCAGAGATGAAACTCTATTTAAGAGAAGAGGCCAAGAGGCAAAACTCTACAAAAAAACAAGAAGACCCAGATATGAAACTCTCTCGAAAAAAGGAAGGCCCAGATATTAAACTCTATGAAAGACAAGCAAGACCCAAAGATAAAGCTCAGTGAAAAAGAAGGCAGACCAGGAGTTGATACTCTATGAAACAAGGGAGACAGAGAGATGAAACTATGTGTAAGAGAAGGAAGACCAAGATATGAAACTCTCTGAAAGAGAAGGAAGACCCAGAGGTGAAACTCTATGAAAGAGAAGAAAGACCCAAAAAATATGAAGAATTAGGACAGGGGAAAGATGGAAACAGAAATGCTCCCAAATGAACTAAGCTGGCTTGCACATAACAAGTCCTAGTGTGGACAAATTTGTTTGTGTCTTATGTTTCAAGCTTCTGTCAGTGGCTTGATATACCCTGACCTATGTGGCAGTTCCTGTGTAGCTCCCGGGGGTCTCCTATGAGTCAACGAGAGAACAGTACCACCTGCTCCCTTAGGAGTCATAGGTGACTGACTAATATGAGATTGTGCATGAGGCTGGCAACCTCATCATGTAAAACAAACTACTACAGAAACTACCACTACAAGAGCACGTGAATGCTTTGTGAAGGCTTCTTGCAAGGAGGTCAGCTCAGTGGTGGCTCCATCCTCCACAGGGAGCAAACAGGAAAATGATGATGATGAAAAGACACTAGACCATATGTTAAGAAGCATTAGAAAAAAAAAACTCAGGGAGGAACAAGTGAGATTTTGAATATAAATATCATGTACATCTCAGACACTAACATTCATTACCATCACAGAGTAGTCTAGTGAATGGTATATGCTCCTATATACCAATTTCGTGAACTTTGAGAAAGCATTAAAGAAATTCAAAAAGAATTAAAATACAAATGAAATTTATAAACCCTTTAAAAAAAAAGTCAACCAATACAATCTGCAGTAACCCAAATAGGAAGAGAAGAATGAATAAGGCAAAGAACATGTGGAAAAGGGTAAATGAAAAGGAAGCAAAGCAGCCAGGATATAATGGGCAGAGTTAAAAAGGACAGCCCAATTTAAAAATAGGTGACTAACAACAACTATAGCTCTTGGTTCTTTGAAGAATTAAAAAAAGGTTGATTCAGTTTCAAAAGGTGCTAAAGGGTATTCTGTTCAATGACTGCAAGAAATTTTTCAAGTCCTGATTATGACCTTACAGCAGTGATCACAAATACTGTTGGCTTTCATTTCTCTGTGATAACTCTGATATGCACATGGATAAAACCATCATTAGAGTTCATTAAGAATCAAACAACGTGACTGTATCATCATTCAGTCTTGAAAATTCAGTTTTCTACAGGACATTAAATCTACCACCTGTACAAAATAAACTCACTTTTAAATAAATAATACACAAATGGAATGACTGAGATTCAAATAAATTTTGTTCTGTTATGATGTAAAACCAGTGTTACTTAAAAAAAGCTTCCAGTGACTACTCACAGCAGCTGTGAATATAGACAAATTGCAGACATGAGATTTTCAACTTCAGAGGTAATTAGTTCTAATTTACCTTGTAAAATACAATGAGATTCAGGTTCCTGAACAATGCACCAAAGAAACATTAAATGTAATTGACACCTGTACAAAATGTACTCCTAAATATGAAAACTGAGTTACACAAACAAGTAATATAGTTTTAAACATGCATTATGTTTTCATTTTTTAATCTGAATGCCTTCAAATCTTGATGGAATGGTGATAAAACTGGCAAAATGAGACCAGCTTCACTAAAAGATGCAAGTGTACCATTTCTCACAATACTGAACTGAAAAGTTCTAAAGTGATGCTGCGTGAAGTGCTAAATTTATGTCTCTGAACTATCATGAAAACCAAATTTGAGAATTCCTAGTGTGACTACTCTGGCATGAACTATAAACAGTAAATTGATAGGCTAATTATAGGAGAGAGGTGTTTGGCACTGCCAAAAATTAATGATATTATCAATGAATTTAACACATTAACTACTGCAAGCCGGTGGAACCGGCTTTTGAAATCCTATCATTTGGACCGCGAGCCGCTCAGAGGGTCAATCTAATTTTAGTAATAAAACGAATGAAAAATATACTGAAGCACTTTCTGATCTGGTTCGGGATTTTAACTCTTAGTATATGAGCTGCCTTTCATGACTACCATTACAGATTTTGCAATAAATAATTTATTTATAAAGATAAAAAAGTTAGTTGCTTATCCTTTACAGGACGTGGCAATCAACCCCAGCTTTTATTGGCTGTTTATAAAGATAACATAAGTGTTATATATCAAAATGTGAAGAAATGAAACCCCTACATCATGCACATAACTAAATTGATCAGTGGTTTGAAACATGCATTCAGCTATAAATTTTCGCTATTGACGGGGATCGATCATCAGCCTCTCTAGAAGGCCGCTCGTATACTAAGAGTTAAGTTGCCACCGGAAAACAAATTCCCAAAGCATGGTTGTTGTAGAACACTGGAAAATTGATATTATGTTCATATGTTTCAGCGTTTTGGGTTAATTACCAAATCATGTAAAACTGTTTATCGTGGCAACTAGTGATAAGACCACAAAAAATGCATGTACATCTCGTCTAACGGCTGAATAGGCTAGAAACTTGTTTGAACAATTGACTGATAGATCTAGCGACGAGGACAAGAGTGAAAACTGTGTGCACATTGTTTTAAATAGTGATTTTGATAGAGATGGGGCACAAGCAGTTATAATTGTGAAAATATTGCAAGTCCTCGGCCATCGGACAGCCGTTAAATAGCAACAACCAATATTAGAGTTACAAATGGTGCTTATTGTAATAGTACATTCATATATCTTTAAAATGACAAGTAATTCATAAAAATATGTAAACAATTACGAAAACTATAGCTTACTTTGTGCAAACACCTACAGGATGAAAATGGGAAAAAAAATTTATTCGGCCACAGTGTGCTTTTCAATTTCGGTAGTTAATGTGTTAAGTCAAAAATTCACGTTCTTGCTTTCTCCCTACTGTACCAGTTCTAGCTTAAAAAAAAAATAAAATAAAAGGGACAAAACTTTAAAGCAATCACTGTTGCTTTAGTACTCCATAAAGCACAATCAATTTTCTTTTGGAGGAAGGAGTAAATGTTGCTACTGTTGCCAAACCATTCTTAAGTGCATCTAATGATCCTTGTGTCAGGAAGCACAGTCCTACTCTTTCAACCCTAGGGTCCAGGAAATGTTATGCACTAATTAATTATTTGCTCTTTGTAGTTCGGGGGGGTGGGGGGGGGGGGGGGGGGTGTGTGTGCGCCTGTGAAGCTATAAAAAATGAATAAGACTACTCCACACTCAGGCATGTCGTACAAAGTGACTAATATAAGATTGTGTATCAACCTCAACATGTAAATCAAACTGGCACAGACACAACAGCTGCAACAGCCTGATGCAGGTTTCCTGCAAGGGGAACCAACTGCAGAGATGGCTACATGTTCTGTTAGGAGCGTAAAGGAAAATTATGATGAATATTTACCAGACACTGATGATTAGTCTGCTGTAAGGACTCTGAACCAATGCTGCTTCCACAGTGTACCCTATAAATAAAGGACTAATTAAAATGAAGTCTGTTAAAATAAGGAGGGGTTACTGTAATAATGATTCGCAAAATATGTGATATATAATACTATGACTGTTTCCAGACTTTTCTCTCTCCTCTCTCCCGACGTCAATCCTGCAATGCAGGCTACTTAAAAAAAATATATATAAGAATCCAAGACGTATTTCAAACAGTGAAAAGACACTGTATGTCAAACAATGAACTGCCTGGAGTTACTTACATTATTATAAATAAAACTTCATATGTTATTTTGTGAAGAATTTCCTACTGATCGCCTCTTTCCATCACTTTAGTGCTTGAAACATACCAATATCAAGTAAACAAATATATTTGTATATAAGAATAGGTGAATGATTATAGGATAATAAATACAAGGAAAAAAAATAAGCCAGAAATAAAGCAACATTTAAATAAGATAAACCTCTAATTAAAATAGTATGGGTATGAGAACACGCAACAAGCAGTTGAAAGAGCAAATACACAAGGCTATAAGTTTTTTGCAAACTATAATGTCCATCGCTTGAGATATATCTAAGCTATAAAGAAAAATGCATGACCTGGAAGTTGTTTTACTGTACAAATTAATTTACAAATCCAGATGATGAAAAATGGCTTACTCTGACCTAAGATTTATACAGCTACATAATTTATATTTTTAGACCCCTTGATTAAATGTTATACCCTGCAGAAAATCTTTATTAAAAAAAAAAAAAAAAGGAAATAGTTTTAAAAAATGGTAACAAAATTTGAAAAGTGATAATGGATAATTATTAAAAACCATTTAAACTGATGATTATTGCAAAGATGTACATTGGAGACCATGTATGGATGAATTCATTAAGACTATATCCTTCTCCAGGTAGGAACATATGATATGTTTTCATACATGTGGATCATTAAGAAAATATCATGAAAAACATGATTCCGGTGCATGAACATATATGGGCTCAACATTGTCAGTAACAAAATATATGCAGTTATAGGCTGTGGAAAGACATTCCTAAACTTTTAGACAGATGTCATGTGCTTGCATTCATGCCTGACCTGAGGTAACATTACAGGAAACAAATCTAATAACTAGAGCAAATATTAATTATACCCAGTCACAACTAATCTATGACTTAACACAACATGACTTAACTCATTCTAGCCTAGGTAGTTTTCCAGTTTTACCCAGGCCTCAAAATGGAGGCATTTTTTTCTACAAGTGATGTTTTAAAAACAGGCAGTAGACATAAATATTAAGTTGACAGATATATGTATTATGCATCGACCTTTAAGAAATGGCTGAAGAATATTGTGAAATAATGTTTAGTTCTTATGCAATGTAATAATTGTTTGTTATGTCTTGTGAAGTGTAAAAACAATAAAAAAGATCCAAACAAAAAATTAATTAAAATTGTGCACATACACATTAATATTTCAGTTCTTCTCATCCCTTGGGGTAAAAGCCCCAGAATCAAAACGTCTATCCAGTCAAAAATTAATCCAAGAAGTGTGATTATAAACATATGAAAATTCTAATTTTTGTGTTTTTTTGTTGTTGTGAAGTCACATACTGCTGAACTGGAATCTCACCTACACATTCCTGTCCTACACAATTTAATTAATTTATAACTTAAAAATATAAAATTTGTTAAACATCCTTATCGGAATTGAAAATAAGTTATTATTATCAATATCGCTAAAATTAATTTAGGAATAATGTATTGCAGTTGATCCATAAATAGTTTGACTGTTATGTATGTGAATATGCTACTTGTAAACAAACAGCATCGTGACGTCATTAATTGATAAAAGTATGCACAAATTAAGCACCAGAATACTTATTTCATTACCAGTTCAAAACACGTGGTCCACAGGAAGTGTTTACATGATATGAACAAGCTATGGCCACTTATTTTCCTATTTTTCGTTCAAATTCGGAATCGTATCAAGCGGGCGTACCACACGGCCCACAGTTAGATCTATTGCAATGCTAGCAACAGATGTAAAGCACAAAATTTCAGCTTTAGAATTTTTTTTTTCCACAAACGTTCACACACGAGTTCCGGTTGTAATGAAATGATATAAAACCAGCTTATCGCCAAGTATTTTCTAATGTTCCGTTCAAATTCGACATTTATCACGCTGGCACATGACGTGCCTGTGGGTTAATGTATAGACCAATCTGGTGCACAATACAACTCATGGGTTAGAATGAGTTAACAGACCCTTGGGAAGTGCCACTAATTCCATGGACCATTTCCCCAACAGAATAAAGGCTAAAGTACAGATACGGAGATGTAAGTACCTAATTAGTTACACATAGATATAGTTATCATAAATTAATGGCGGTTCTACTTAGACCTCCTAGGGACAGATTGGGAATCCATTCATTTGTGGAAAACAATGTTGCAATTATTTCACTTCTTTGATTTATATTTCTTTGTGTTTTAAACTTTGCTTTTTTTATTACTTACATGTTCTTTAAACGTATTCCCTTTACTTACTTATCCAGAAGTTTGACGATTGCCAGCAGCACACAAATTTGAGGGATTTTAGAGAATTAAGACTAAGAAAGGAAAGTCATTAGTTTTGTACGCAATTTGTTTCCGCTTTGTTCCTTCTGTGCCAGAGCACAATGCAACAACACAGCACACTAGACACTAATCAGTTATATATAAACCCTGTCACATCTATAAAAGGCATCTGTACATTAAATATTTACATATGTACACAATGCTGCTCTAACTGGCAACATGCAAAAATCTGCGTATGGTGTTCATAGGTATGGCTATGTGAATAATACATTCTCTGAACATTTTCAGCCTTATTTTATCCACCTCAAAATATTAAACATTTGCCTTGTTTCCTTTCATCATCTCCCATTTAGCTCCCTATGGAGCATGGAGCCAATGCAGCAGATGACTTTCTTGAGGAAGCTAATGTCAAAACACATGTCCTTGCAGCAGTCATCTTTTAAAACATGCCTGAGGGAATAGTAGTTCTATTCTTTCTTCATCTCTTCAGAAACCCCTGGGAACTACACTGGGACTGCCTTGTTTCATTGGCCATAAAAACCTAGGTTCTTGAATAGTAGTAAACTATGGACATCATTCTTTAAAACAAAATTGCTCTATACATCATAATGAAATAATAAAAAATGTCTGTTACAATTAGCTTCAGGAAATTGCTAACTCCGAGTTTATCTATAAAATGAAATTAACTGTAAATTAGACCCTGTTTTGCAAAAGCACGTGTCATAAAAGAAACGTTGCGTTACCAATTCCTGCAACGATAATACGATCAGTTGTAAAGCTGCTAACCAAGGCTGAGATTTCAAGGAAATGTGAGTCAACTAATAACATATAAATTAACCCCTTGACTGTGTTGCACATTCATAGACATCCTGGTTTTTCTATTACATCCTGCACAAGACCTCCTAGTATGTCCAATACATGTTTTGGTACCTGTCGACCTGTAACAAAAACTACAATGCAACACAGTAGTTAATTGAACTTTTGCACTTATGTGTCATGTCACATGACCAGGTTGAGACATGATCTGATGATTGGTAAGAACTGGCCTACTGTATTCACATTATGTGTCTAGCCATGTTACTGTCTGTGGTACTCTCTCTTTGTTTTTATATTTCGGTATTTTCTTTTATGACTAAGGAGAATTGCTTTGTGGAAGTTTTGATTTAATGAAAAATTGCCAGTACACTTTAGTGCTGGGGTAGGGCTAGGCAATTCGTGACAGTAACAGTAATGATTTGTGTGAAAGTGTTGGCAAGGACAGTTGTTTGTAATGAAAGCAGAAGTATCTTGTAATAATGAAACTGAACAAATACTGACACCTATAACCATTGAGTACAATATATAATACGTGGCAGCATTTAATTAAGGAAGAAGTTCAGGTGTTGCATTTTTGTAGGCGGGGTATCATCAGAGACAATGGTCTGCATGTCAAAACAGATGAAGGAACCGAAGACGCAGCAAAAGTGATGAATGCAGTCAGCGACCCATAGCTTGACTGCTTGCATCAGGGTCAGCGAACCAGAGCTGACCAAGACCCTACTCCACCTCCAAGTGGTGGTCCTGGAAACTGGCTGCATCACTGCAGTCTGGCTGAGAGAGTAGGGATCGAAGAGGGAAGGCAAACACGGTCCCAAAAAATGCTGCGTTGAAGTCGGATGTGTCGGCCGAAAGGCGCGAATATCGCAGCTTCACCGTAAACAGACACAACGCAACCAACGTCCTTTTTAGGACGAACGAGGAAGAAGAAGAAGAAGAAGAAAACATTTGAATCAGAGACCACAGATGTTTTGAAGCTGTTTATCATCAGCTGATTTCCTCACATGACGAGAGAAATGAATAATGTTCTCAGCCATGTTTTACAAGGTTTTGTGACACACTACACAAAACACTGAAATGATATTGAACAATAGCTATGCATGTTTTTCAGATATCAGTATTGAATGTACATCTGTGCATAAAAAGGCAAATCCAAATAAAATGAGATCTCTTACGTCTCAGTCTGAGGTCATACAGAGTTTGAAAACTGTTGAAAACACTGGCACTGCAGACATACCAAAAGACAAGGACGTGAGACATTTGACTGAATGGTACTTTCTGACAAGTACTCCAGTACGAAAAAAAAGATGAAGCTGTGTTCAAGAACATGCTATGTTTGCTACAAGAATGGCAACAATAGAGAAAGGAGATACATTACTTTGAATTGTCAGTCACAGATTGTGCTGTGTCCTATATAATGTTGCGAGTCATAACGCAAGAAACAGAAATACTGGGATATATCAAAGTACAGTTGACATTCAAAAATACGGCCATCGATAATCCGGTTCCTTCAGATTTCCGGCATGGATTTCAGGGCGCATTTTTAAATTTACCGCGTTGGCTCGCCACTGTTTTCTGGAGCCATTTAGGTTTTGATGCAGCTGTTGGGTCTTGCTTGCACGTGTTAACAGGCATTCGTGCTCATTCCTTCTCATTTTATCATTTATTTGCTGCTGTACAGCCCCACTAAAATTCTGCAGAACTGTTTTATTTAGTTGATGAACATTAAAATTTCATTTGCTTTTCATTTAGTTTTTAATTTTCTTTCTTTAAAGGACTGTACAGGTAGTCATTTTCTGTTAAATATATACAGCATATATAACCATAAAAAATCCGGCATTTTCAAAAATCCGGCCCTCCTCAGGTCCGGAGGTTGCCGGATTTTTGAATGTCAACTGTAGTAAAATTACATTTGTATCAGATTCATGTGCTAAAGAAAGTGGTAATATAGTTAAGTATGAAAGTAGGGTTATATTTTTATGTTTATGTGCTTACAAAGTGGTAGTATAGTACAGTGTGAAAGTAGGGTTATATTTTTATGTGCTTACAAAGTGGTAGTATAGTACAGTGTGAAAGTAGTAATATTACACTTGTATTTTCATGTGCTAGAAATTGGAGGCATAAGGGACATGTGAAGCTAGTAGCATTACTTTTCCATGGTCATGTGTTATAATGTGCAAGTACAGAGATAAATAAATGTAATATTACATGTTTATGATTATGTCTCGTACAGTGTTTCAGAGTGGTGACTCTAAATTTGATTAAAGTTTATGTTGAATACAAGTTTTGTTACAAGTTAAAAAAGACACTATTTTTTTCTGTCAATAAAAGTAGGCTTTTTATGGTTTTCTAGCATTACTGTAAATTTGTAGGCCGGGGAGGGGGGGGGCGGGGGGAGGGGGGGGGGGCGCGTGGCGAAAGAGAGAAACTGCAGCCCAGTGGCCTTAGACTATGTCAGGAGGCCAGGATGGAATAGAAATTGATCAGTGGTTGGTTATGGGCATGATAAAATTGATGGCTTGAAGGGTGATTCAACCTTTCAATGACCCTGTACATTCATGTGTGTGTTAACCTTTTGTTTCTGACTTACAATGTTGTGATGCTACACTGTAATTCTGACTTTTAACAGGCCCGATTCTGTAGTTCTATTTTGAATTTTCACCAGTTTTATTTTCTTCTGATCACACGATTTTCCGTTGTTTACGGAAATCGCTATTTTCGGGCACGCTTTTTCACCATTTTATTTCTTCTCATTTGAATATATATCGTGTTTGGTATTTTTTTTTGAGTAGATAAATTAAATGGGTTCGTTTTATGACGGTAGATTTATTTTACACTCGACCAGTTTTATTTTCTTTTGATCACGCGATTTTCCGTTGTTTACGGAAATCGCTATTTTCGGGCACGCCGGTATGACGTGTCAGAAACGCACGTGGACGTGATGTCATTTTGGACACGCGGTCGGGTTGTTTTCAAATCTGATTGGCGTAGCTCATAGTTATGTTTATTTTTCTGAGCGTTTCCATTGGTCGAGGGGAAGCTAGGGTATGCTCAGGAGAGAACACGCGGGGTTGGTCCCGGTGTGTATAAATAGTCAGTTAAACGGCGGCCTAGTTCTCTATCGTAAGAAATACTTGTCAGCCGTCAGACTTCGCATTATCGTTCTCCACTGTGGGAAAAACCAGCGATAATAGGTATGTAGGATTTTATTATCGTTTATTTATTAGTGGTTCTTTTAGAATTTCCTCCGTAGTTAATTTCTTCGGGGGACATTAACTTTTCAGTTTTTTAGAAAAACGGTAGCGCCATTAATTATTATCATTTTTGAAGAACGACGTAAATGCAACAGTGTGCTTATTCTTTCTATGATTTTGGCAGTAGTTAGGAGTGTGGGAAGTTGTGAGAAACACGCGTGCCCCTATTTGTAGAATGTTATGTAAAACCACCAGTTATTTCTGTGTATTTACTAATGTAATTTTATGGGGAAATCCCTGGTGTGTTCGTTAATTTTTCTGAGCCTTAAAAATGTGAGAAATATTGTCGGAGGGTTCAGATTTACGTGGTAAGTGAATTATACTGCTTAGGGGAGGAAACTATTCCTATAGCGAGATTTAATTTAATTGGAGTAAGCCAGGAAAACCTCATGTGTAAATGTTAAAAAAGAAGGCCACGGGATTTCGACAAAGGAATTCCCTAGTTGAATGTTGACACGTAGGTAGCCACGTGTGATGGCCAAGTGGCCCGTCAGACAGGTTTTGTTTATTTGGCTGGCGGATTTTAGTTGAGAGAGAGAGAGGAGGAGGGAGATTTAAGTGCCACGTGGAATAGAAATATTTTATGTATCGGTTTCAGAACGAGAGAAGGGGGAGAGGGAGGAGAGAGATTTAAGTGCCACGTGGGTAATATTAATTTTTGTATTGTTGCACATGACGAGTGAGCCACGTGGGCAATATTATTTTATGTATTGTTGTAAATGACGAGTGAAGGGGAGTTAGGTTAGAGATGCGTTATGTTGGAGTTGTTATACAATAGACGCATTTCCTTTTAATTTCAGCGAGTCCCGGCGAAACAGTGGGGAGCATAATTTTGTCAAATAAAATTATCCACGGCAAAAGACATATCTCAGGGTCAGAGTACTCTAGTTATCGTCAGGAGCAAAAGAAAAATACTCTACGGTCTCTGGCAGTGAAGCCCCTATGCTTCAGCTGGAACGGGGTTTATTTATCATACAGCCCGGAGCATCGCTATTATAGTCTCTAGCAACGGCAGGTGGCCGTGAGACTGAGTTACATTGCCTACAGCCAGAACTTTAGGCCGTGTTTTTTTTTCCTCTAACTCCGGAGCGGATTAAAAGAGGGAAGCTATTCAGCAGCAGAGAAGTTTTGTCGACAGTTCATCAAGTACCTCATGCTTGACGCCAGAACTTCATCATCATCATCATCGCAGAATTCAGGAACAGGTGACAGGGTTACCATGCCTGGTCTTGAAAGGAACGAGAGGAGAGCGTAACGGAGACGCAGCATCATCAGTCGGCGAGTGTTGGAGAGACACTGAGACCAAGAGCAATAGAGAGAGAGATAGAGAGAGAGGGAGAAGGAGGGAGAAAATAGACAGGACCAGTAGAGTCGGTTCAGTATCCAGTTGAAGGATAGACACTGAGCCATTGTGTTACTCCAAGTCTATTATTTTAGCATTTCCAGTGGTGTTAGATAGCGGCGCATATCGCCTAACAAGTGGAAAGCTGTATAGACGGTCGTTGAGGAAGAGTCAGCAGGACTAAGACAGTAAAATCTTAGTTGTGTTAGAGAGTGGAGGCTAAAGTTGACAGCCCCACAATATCAGAGTAGATTAAATCACTAATCATTTTATTGTTCCTCAGCAGGGTGACAGAAAGAGTGAATGTGATTTGGGGGTTGGGTTTTTTTCAGTGTCTACCTAATTTCATTGTTACTTGGTTTTTTTTTCCAGGCCGTGCAACAGCGCACGCTATTTATGTGATTGCTTGATGATGACATTTTAATGCTTTATTGTTGTAAATAAATATATATACATATACTTACTGGATCAGATTCTACTCTTTACTATACTTACTTTACGTCGTCTGTATAGTGGTGTCTGTGGTCGTATTTATACACCTTATCTCCTTGTGTTTCAAGGCAGTCAGAGGCGGGGAGACTATAGCAATATTTTTTAGTCACGAAGCGGCAGGGGGAGATTCAAATCCTGGGTCTATCTCTTGAGCCAATAGTCTCACCTGTCCACAGGCATGTCATTTTCCATCTAAATTCTATCTTCTCAGACTTTCTCATACTAGGGTCTTGCTTTCATTCAGGCAAACTCTATAAACCTAAATCCACTTCGTGACAAATGTGCCACATCAGCTAATGCACTTCTGGAAAAATTACCCAGCAATCAAGGGGTTAAATAAAAAGTCATGTCAAAGGCAACATGTATAGATAAACTACAGGTAGGGCTGCCAGGCTTATCAATTTGTACGGTACTGTACTGTATTTCAGGGCCAAAATTATAAAATTAAGTGGATCCAATATTTCACCTGTTTCAGCTTATTACTTAGAAATTTTCTTATGGTGCATGGGTTTTTTAATTGATCTTAATATGGTATGCTTAACTATAAACAGTTTGGAGGACAACTGAACTCAAAATATTTAAATTAAAGAAACCAACTGACTAATCAGCTGGGTGATGGAATAAAATTATATCACCCAATGTGTGCATTTAATAAAAAGGAGTGAAACAGCCATTTCCTATGACTATAGTCTCTGCCAGGTTTCATTCACATCTAGAATCAATTCAGCAGTCTATGTTACAAATGAGAAAAAAAGATCCATAGTGAAAGGACTTTTGATTCCTGCATTTTGAAGTTAGCTGATTAGTATACATTTTCTCTACTGCAATTAATCAGTTATTTTTATTCTTATTTATGTGCAGTACTAATAATAGGAAACTCTACATAGAGCGCTAAAACAGAGGCAATCTGATCATCAGAAGTTGTCCCCAATCAGACGTGTTTCAGCTCTGTTTTCTAGTTTACACTCTATACACTCTAAGAGAGGAGGTGGTGGGGTGGGGGGGGGTCCGGCAGCACCACTTGGGTCATGACTCCCAAGTGTCAAACTCCTGTTGCCTTTTCCCACACTGGAAATTAAACTGGTTATGATTAGTTTTGTGACTGATTGTGGAGTACTATACACCTTTTAATAAACATACTTGAAAAAAAATTCACTTGTTACACATATAGATACAATAAATTTGAACTAGTTAAACTAGTCAGTAGTCTTTGGTATTTCCTTCATGTCTTTCTGAGAATCTCCTTTTGCCCTCATGTTTCAGAAGCTTAGATATCCAGTTCCCTTTTTATTTTCTTCCCTGGAAGCTCAGATACTATAGCTCTAGTACAAACCTGAAAACCTGGCAACCCTAACTACAGGATGTGCATGGAATACATTATGTACAGAACAGACCTCATGAAGATGAAGTAACATTTTTTAAAGTAGTAAATTTTGAATATGTAGGGAAAAAGGAAGAGATTCCAATGCACAGATCACATATTTGTTCAAAATAATGGCACCATTAGAACTAGTTCAACATCAGGATTCTAGAAACACATTAGTCTAAACATGAGAAGATGAAAGTGTTGAGTTAGATCATTGAAAGCCCTGCACTGAAACTTGGTGAATGCAGTGGTTTTCTCACTGGAATGTCTTGGAATCATGTAATTCACAGATAGCATGAAAAATAAATAGGACAGTTTAACTCTATGTTAAACTGACATTACATACAACATTATGTGTAAAGCTACACAATTTTACTTAAGTATATCTAAGAAAACTAATCACTTTCATATATTTATTTGTTCTGAGCTGGCCACAACGTACCTTTAACGATTGATTATGCTTGAAAATATTCTCAGTGTGGCACTTTTTCTTTTTTATAAGCTCTTCCTCCAATAGTTTATTTAGTAATGTTAATGAAACTGATAGTAATGTACATGTTTGGTACCTAACTTTTTGATGTCACTCCAGTGTACTGGGAATAACTTTTCTGTATTCTGGTTTAGTAAATTAAACTTTAAAAACACATTTGAAAAAAATATTTCTTAAACCAGCGCAATTTAAAAGGTTATTAACGAGGCAGCAGCCATTGGAAAGTATGTCAGGAATTACTGTGAGGACCCAAATATAAACTAAATTCCTGATAACACCATGATCCAGTTTACAATCTATATATTAAACAAATTCAATACCAGTGTGTGGTTAATATCAGAAGTATTAAAACTATGACATTGCTTTTAAATGAAAGTCTGAAAACCAGACTGCAAAGTTTAAAAATTAGAATGTAGCTTACAACTGGGGTTTTTAAATCAGGGTGTGTCTTATAGTAATACTATGAAAAGCTGCAGATTTTAGGTCCAGATTCAGTCTACAGATGCCAATGGCAGCAAGACTGGAAAATCAGCCCCATTTCCAAGTAGACTGAAAGAAGACACATACAAAGGCAGAAGTCTGAACGTATGATACTTGTACAGATATTTTTTTTAACATGGTCAGACTAAAAAACAGTTTTTAAAAATTAGTGTCGGTATTAACAGTCAAAAGATACATTTTTACTTGGCAAAAAACAGGTTTCATTCACAATGTCATACTTATAATCAGGAATTGTCTATACTCGGTTAATACAGTGTATACTTTCACTTCTAGTAGCATCTCTGTATTAGTGAAATGACATCAAATTTGTTCATGTAGCACATCATAAGACACATCATGATCTCATGTTATTTTATTAATTCATAAATCTGACATCTCTGAATGAGAATTTACATAAATACTTATATCTGTACAGAAGTAAAATTCACAAAGATGAACGTTTTACTTTTGTTGTTTAACTTCTTTTGAATTATTTCACTGAAAATTCTCTATATAAAAAAATATATTACTGTCAAATTTCTCTACATCTTAAATTTGAAAGATCTTGTGTCCTGGCTACATCATAGATTATCATTAAAACTGACAAGGAAGTTGCTTTATTTTCACGAATACCATGATTGCTTTATTATCAATACAATCTCAGAAGCTGTCATCAAACTTCCACTAACTTTACTCAAAGGCATTGCAGTATACAAAAGATGTCCGAAATAAAGACCATGTGGAAGACATACCTAGGAAAACATGTTATAATAATGCCATTTAAGTCCACTTTCTTACAGAGTATAGAACTAGATATTTAAAGCCCTGATATTCCAACCAGTGTTTCCACTGACTTTAAGTTACAATATTTTGTGATTATTAAAATGTTTTTATTTAAGACACAAGGATATATTTATCCCAGACACAGTTTCAGCAACAGTGACAAGTTTTTGGCATTTCACATTTGTCTGCAGCAGAGAAGGCACTGTTTGCCTTATCTAAGTGAGAAAGTTGCCCTGTCTGGTTAAGTGATAATTTTTAACATTCTTTGATTTTAATTTTCATATGTGTGAAAGAATTCTGCCTCCATCCAGGCTTTTCCATACCTTGAAACCAAATGCCAATTTTTCACAGCTTTTCTATAAGAACCCTGGTTCAATCATGTCACAAAGAAAAAAATCTGATAACTTTTAGATACTTTTCTTTGAAAGTCTGCTCACATGATTCACCAGGCAAAGGGAACATGACATAAAATTATTTCCTGTACAACAAATAGAACATGATCATTGTAAACTTTGCAAACTGTAAATGGTTAAACTGGAAATAACAACAATGTGAATGCAATTAGGTGAGTTACAACATTTTCTAGGCAAGATATCATGATGTTGTGTAGTTCTGGGACGAATGATGTTGTAGTAACAACAAATAACTTACATGTAAGCAATCTGGGGAAACCCGAGATATCGGATTCATAGTGCAGTGATTGCCAGAGCAAACAGATTATGAGCACTTGCAAGATACTTAGCATACTAATTAACAAAGAAAATAAAAGTAAGTGCAGCAGAGCATCAATTATTCCTACTAACTGGGCATGACTATAGTTGAAACATACAGCTTCTTTCATAACCAAACACTGAATAATATTAATAAATGCTAGTTAAAAAAAGAAAAAAAATATGTGTTATAAAATTAAAATTACTCTGTTGTTTATAATGTTAAAGTCATATTACAATTTCAAGTTCTTTAGCTAGCCTATACTATATTTAGAATCAAAAGGTCATGTAACTTTCTGTTTGGCTCAAGCAATTTTTCACATAAAAAAAAGATCCTCATACATGTTCCCCTTAGTTTCGTTTTGCATAACCGTAAATAAAGAACACCTCTGCGCATTGCATCATTCATCAAGCTCAGAAAGTACTCTTCTTTGAGCTCTCATCTGAACTTTATTTTAATGCAAATTTAATTTCTTTTTTTCTCTGTTTCTGAAGCTGCTGTTACCAAATGTTGGCTATGGCAGACTAGGACGATTCAAATTTTCTAATTTTGCCTCAACTGTACAGCAGTATACTTTTTTGTGAAGATTTTAAATCACACAGTTCTCAAAAGTACGACACTAACTTAGTTCGCACGTATCAGGTGTGTAAGAGACAATAAAAATATACAATTTCTGTACTATATCAAGATACCACATTACTTCCATTTTTAACACAGAGTTAAATGCCCCAACTTCTCACAAGACCAGTCTGTTTACAAGCTTTTATTAAGGAAAAGAAAAAAGAGATTACGATAACTCACATTTCGGATAATCTATGCTCTACTTTACTAGGCACTCTGAGGATGACAACCAATAAGAAAGAGATGTGCTAGGAAAATATGCCAACATCTCTTTCTTGCAGTCAGGGAATACTGTCAATTGGATTGATGTGTGTTCCAATATCTGGAGTGCCTGGTGTGCTGCATGTCCTGCAAGTGCTTATGATCTACTTGCACTGAAAGTCATTATATATATATATATATATCTTCTACAACATACAAGTCAGAATAATTATAGCTGAACTCCACTGCATGCATAAATTATCTTGGACAGTGTCTTCAATTCCTCATGATGTTAAACTTCTTTTGTCAAATGTTAAACCATTAAAACAATATATATCAATCAAGAAAAATCCTCCCATTGGCTTTAAAGCTCTGTATCAGTTTTAGTTTCCATGCTGTGCTGCAACTAAGACACTTTAAGAGTAGAAAGTAAGCACGCTTTCCTGGTTACCACGGACCAGCAGAATGGGTGGCATGTCTCGTGTCAGTGTGTCAATCCAGGACATGTACAGACCAGCAGTACAGGTACCCTTACGAGGCATGGGCAGTGTCCTTGAAAAATATGTAAATGTAGCCAAGTTAGAATATCGTATTTTTGTGTGTGAAAATTTAAAAAAACAAACAAAACCAGAAAGAAAAAAAAAAAACCAACAAAAACAAAAGAAAAACAAAATATACATTAAGAAACATATTTATTCCAGCTAGTCTTCAGTCTCGCGGCAAAGTTACCGGGTTCCAGGGTCAAAACCTGGCAGCATCATGCTCCATTCAACCCAGCTGTAAATAGATACCTGATTCTGCTCTTGAGTTAGGGAAGGCAAAGGCAGCAAGAAAGGGAACTGGTCACCCTACCTCATAAAGCTGGACCTAGTATTGTGAAATCTCTAACACTTCACTCCCCTAGGGCAGTATTTACTATACTCATAAAAACATCATTTAGTCAAAACCTCTTCACTGCTTCTTATCCAAGTACAAGTACAAGGCACAAAAGTTGTAATATCAGAAGTATCGTCATCATCCTCCATTAACTCCCCAAGGAGCATGGGCCTTAGACAAACTTATGCCAAGTCTTCCTGTACCATGTCAACAGCTCCAGGTCTTTCCATGTCTACCTCATAATTTTCATTTCTGTCTTCAGTTTTCATCTCCATGTGTATTTCGGTTTACCTCTGTTTCGTTTACCCTAGATGTTCCAGAACAAGTACTGCCTGTATCAATAGGTTTCCTCAATGTGTGACTTATCCATTCCCAGTGTCTTCTTCTAATATCATAAGTACGCAAGCTATGAAATCAATGAACACAGTTAAAAGAGTACAGGTCTGTATCCCATCATACAAAGAATGAACCAGAGCTGGGGCACTGTACGAAGGATGGCCGACCAAAAAAGTGGAAGCAGTTTGTTGCTGCCCTAAGATGCCACCAGGCATGATGGCCACTGACTGCTTTGACAGTCGGCAGCTAAGGAACAAAGAAGAATAAGAAGGAGGTCCATATCCCAGAATTCGAACACCCGAAAACTGAAATATTATGAAAAAGGAAAGTTTTCTGGCCGACTTGTAAGGGCAACTTTCGGCGATTTTTGAAAAACAAAAAAAATCTGATTTCAGAAACATAGCTGTCCCCAAGCATTTCAGATTTTGGGATATGAACATTTAATATTAAATGCTGAAAAACTTACATGACAATGAGAGAGGCATCCTTAGATCTCTCTGTGAGAAGTTCCCGTAGCCTTATATGTCTCTGTGTCTGAAATAAAATGTGCCAATCTCTGTAAGAAATATAGTGGTGTACGTAGCTAGAAAAAAAAAAAAAAATCAGACTTGTATGTTCATGTCCTGTAGAAGTTTTCATAGCCTAGAACAGGGCTCGTTAACCTGGGGTCCACAAACCCCATAGAGGTCTATGAATGGATTCTAGGAGGTTCATGTATATAACAAAATTTAATATGTAAAATGTTTAATTAAACATTTATGTAAATTTTTTCCAAAGAAGGGGTCCGTAGCCTTCATCAGACAATCAAAAGCGTTCACGGCTTAAAAAAAGGTTAAGAAACCTTGGCCTAGAATGTCTCTGTTAGAAATAAATGTGGAATATTACTAACTTTCTGTTCCAGAAAATTTTTAGGTATTCCGCAGGCATTAAAATGGATGCTAGATTTTCCCCCACAGTTGATGATTCGAAGCGAGCACTTCATGTCTTCAATTACTGACAATTAGAGGTGATTAAAATTGAGGCATATGAGTTTGCTTAATTAGGCTGGCAGAATAAGCAATGCAATGTGGCACTGGCCTGGGGCACCCACAGTCAAGCTGACAAATGAACAACACTAGCACAAATTGTAGTCTGTATTAGCTCTTAGTATACGAGCAGCCAATGATCGATCCCCGTCAATAGCGAAAATGTATAGGTGAATGCATGTTTAAAACCACTGAACAATTTAGTTACGTGCATGATATAGGGGTTTCATTTCTTCACATTTTGATATATAACACTTTATGTTATCTTTATAAATAAATTATTTAGTGTAGATCGATCATCGGCCTTTCTAAAAGGCCGCTCGTATACTAAGAGTTAAAAAAATGTGCAGTTATTTACATGTCAGTGGGTAGTGACTGGGTAGAGATTTCACCTAAAGGTGATTATGATGGTATGTCCAATGAGACTGTTGAAATTTACAAGAGTATGGACTATGTCACGAGACAAAAGGTGCTTACATGCACACATTTGTCTGTGACAACAGCGACACCACTGCTGTTACCACTAATCTAACAAGAACAACGACAACGTTGTCTAGAGGACAAGTTTCCTCCACACTATACATAGCAATAAATAATTACTCAAAGACCAAGTCAATCTCGACATAATATAATCAAAGCTAGTACATGCCACATATATAAGGTACTCAAAAGGCACATGGAACTACCAATCTATCTCGACTACATACCAGTGCTCAAATAATACTAACATCACTTCTGGCACAACAATAACTTCTGAGATTAGAAACAACATCCATCCTTCAACAATAAAAACCACACAACATCCACACGCTCTTTCCATACAAGAGCAACAACAGAAAACGTTTGTCCTCTTCATCACCTTCTTTCAACTCCCCCTTGCACAAACTTCCTAACCTGTTAACCCTCCACTCGTCAGGCTAACTCTAGCCAATAACCACTTCTACTTTAATCACATGTCATAACAGAGTTAAGCTGCCTGTGCAAACATCACATGCAGCTCACAAACGTTTAACTCCACTTAAATTACAATCATGTTTGCTACAACAACGCACACAATAACCAATAACAAGCCAACACCAGTACCATTCATGGAAAAGCTCTACAGAGATTCTAATAGCCTCAAACTGACTACTGCTTTCTGTGAAAACATTCAAGTAAACGTCTGAGAGTGTAAGAAGAAGAATCAAAGATTAATGATAAATAACTTTTTCCTGTTTTCTTAAATAATGCAAAACCACACTGTATAGAACAGACCTTTTCTTTGAGAAGCTCCAGTTCATCTTCAGGTGTCTTCCATGGAAACTTTTCCTTCGTCTCTCCATTCCGTGTATCCAGCTTCCATGGAGCAAGGTAGGAGTTAAATATCTTCACACTATCAGAATGTGAATATGGAAGAAAAAGTGAAACTATTAATAAATATCTTGCATTCTGATCCACAGAAACATGTTATAAAAGGAAGTGGTCTTTTCTTATAGCAATAAAGAAAGGAATTTAAAAAAAATTAAATTAACCATACTTCACCCGTGTGTTACCGCGGCCCGAAAGGGGAGCAAAGAATAGTAACACTGTACCCTACCAGGCATGTCGTAAAAAGCGACTAAGGACTTCAACAAACATGGACAAGTCAAATAAAGAATATAAATCAACTCAGCCGCCCAAGACAGAAGAAGGTCCTCTGGAAAGGAGGCGCATGAAGCAACCTAGAGAAAGCCGAAAGGAGTCTGGGTTGCTGACTAACCTTTTTTCGTCTAGGAAAATCTGCGGGATTGGCACCTGGAATGTTTGCACTCTGTGTGAACAAGGGAAAACTGCACAGGTAGCAGCAGAAATAACAAATTACAGGATTGATATCCTTGGTCTCTGCGAGACACGGTGAAAAGGCATAGAGATGAGAAGATTGATCACAAGAGAAATGGTGTTGGCCTCAGGACATGAGGAAAGAGGCCACCACAGTGAAGGGGTGGCTCTAATGCTGTCCAAGGAAGCACAGAAGGCACTTATAGTATGGGAAGCAATGGGACCCCGAATTATAACAGCAAGGTTTAAATTAGCCAAAAAGAAAGTACATATAAACATCATCCAGTGTTATGCACCAACAAACGATAAAGAAGAATCTGTGAAAGAAGACTTTTACACCAGACTACAAAATGTCTTGGACAATAAGAAAAGAAAGGACATCACAATTTTGATGGGGGACCTAAATGCAAAAATAGGAACAGACTGGCTTTGAAGAAATCATGGGAAAGCATGGATTAGGTATGAAGAACGAGAATGGGGAACTATTAGCAAACTTCTGTGCTTCAAATCAACTAGCTATAGGAGGAAGCATATATCCACATAAAAGAATACATAAAGCAACATGGATATCACCAGCCAACCTCAGAAAAGAGATATCTGAGGAAGGTGGTTGAAGTAACAAGAAGAGACATGGTATGCAACCAGACAATACGTCAAGGCCTTAAATCTCACCCCCTGCAGACCCAAGTAGAACAGTCCCAACTAAGATGGTTTGGCCATGTCTGCAGAATGGGAAGAGAGAGCGCCAGACTACCCTATCGGCTGTCTTCCTCCTAGCCTGGTTCCACTCCAGTCCTCGGTCCTTCAAAGACTGTCTAACGTTGTCCTCCCAGCGGACTCTGGGTCGTCCTGAGGGTCTGGATCCCTAGCTCTTTGTTTCCCATGCTTGTCTGCAGACATGGCCAAACCATCTTAGTTGGGACTGTTCTACTTGGGTCAGCAGGGGGTGGCATTTTAGGCCTTGAAGTATTGTCTGGTTGCGGACCACGTCTCTTCTAGTTACTTCAACCACCTTCCTCAGATACCTCATTTCTGAGGTTTGGATCTGGCTTTTGTGGGTTGTAGTCATTGCCCATGACTCGCATCCATATGTCAAGCCTGGGACATAGGTGGAGCGGTATATAGCCATCTTCATTTTCTTACCAACTTCTCTCTTGCTGAGGAATCCTCGATTTATGGCCTGAAAAAGTCTCCCAGCAGCTGCTTTTCGAGTGGCCAACTCTTCTTTGATGCCCCCCTTTCGGTCTGTAATAGCTCCGAGGTATTTAAAATGGTCGACCTGCTCCAGGACCTGTTCTCCCAGCTTAATCTGATGTCTTCTTTCTTCTTGTGATATCACCATGGATTTTGTGTTAGAGCTGCTTTTGACCATCCCTCTCTTCTCCAGCTCTTCCTTCCAGACTTGCTTGTTGGATTGGAGATGTGCCTCTGATTTAGCAATCAGGGCAACATCATCAGCAAATGCTAGCTCTGAAATACAGACCTGTCTCATCTTCCAGTACCCCACTGAATACTTTCTTGTTCTCTCCTTACATGCCTTGATGACATCGTCCATGAGGAGTATGAAAAGACAAGGTGACAGGATATCACCTTGTCTTACACCAGTGGTGGTCCTGAACTCTTCTGACTTATGGTTTGCTGTCCTCACATAATTTCTGCAAGACTTGTAGAAGCTCTGTATAGCATGAATCAGAGGTGCTGGAATGTTCTTCCTTGCCAAACAGTCCCAAAGTTTGCTCCAGGGGACCCTGTCAAACGCCTTTTCCAGATCTATGAAACAAAGATGGATCTCACTCTTATACTCAAGGGCCTTTTCACTCAGCTGTCTGAGTGTGAAGATTAGGTCTTGAGTACTTTGGTTTGCTCGGAATCCGCACTGGACCTCATCCAATTGTGGCTCAGCTAGGTGTTGGAGTCTCTGCTCTAGGATTCTAGAGTAGATTTTACCAGGGACACTGAGAAGGGATATGCCTCTATGGTTTCCACATTGTCAATTGTCACCCTTTTTGAAAATTGGTGTTATGATGGCAATCTCCAAATCCTTTGGTATGGTCTTGTTGCACCATGCTGCCTGTACGACCCTTAAGAGTAATAGGTCGCCTGATGCTCCCATGTACTTAACCATTTCTGGTGTTATACCATCATGCCCTGCTGCTTTGCCCATCTTGATTTTCTCCAGTGCTGCCTTCAGTTCTTCCATCTTTATGTCATCTTCACCATCATTGGTTTTCTCTTCTGTGCTAGTGGTTATCATTTCTGATGCTTCACCATGCTCACCATCCAGGAGTTCTGAGAAATATTCTTTCCATCTTTCCATTACTTCCTTCGGGGGAGTAAGCAATTTGCCTTGCTTGTCCTTTATAAATTTGAGAGGGCATTGTTTTTCCTTCCTCATGTTCTTTAGGGTCTTATAGAACAATTTCTGGTTTTCTTGCGCATCTTTTTCTAGCTTTTCTCCAAATTCTTCCCAGGACTTCTGATAACCATACTTGTTATATAAAGTTAAGCTTTCAGCACTCACAATACAAAAAAAAAAAAGCAAAGATCATCATCATCTCATTTTTCACTCCTTACGGAGCATGGAGCCACCACTGAAGGTGGTCCCCTTGAGTAAGCCTACACAAGGGCATGAACTCTTGCAGCAGTGGCTTTTGTAGCAATTTGGTTTACATGATAAAGTTGCCAGCCTCATGCCCAACTCACCTTTTACGACAGAGACCAGAAGTCCAGTTCTTTATTTGTCTCCTCAGAGACCCCCAGGAACTTCACAAGGCAAAAATGCAAAGATAATTAAAGAATAAAAAGTCCATACCTGTCAACCTCCGGAGACAAAAATCTGTACGCCGGACCAAAAAAATCCTTACAAACACCCAAAAATCCTTACGCGAAAAATATATTAATAAATTATACGCAATACAGTGTTAAATGAGAAATGACATATACAAATCTATTAGCATTTGAATTGTTGTGATATAAAACATGCTAATAGTCTCATGCTGTTCTTTACATATAAAAAACTTAGTGATCATGATGTACACTGTTCTTTCGATGTACAGTGTTTTGTATTATAATCAACACATGCATTTTTAGCACTTTGCAGAATTGCATTTGTGGGCTTAAAGTCTGCACAGACTGCATCAATGTTAATCTTACACTGTAAAATAGAAGTGAGTGTGTCCGCATTCATGGACCTCCTGCAAATAAAACTTCAGCCCTTATAATGCCACCCTCTTCTTCCTTTGGCTGAGCAAAAAAGGTCTTAATAGATGCTCCCTTCTGCATTGCAAACATTTGTTCATGCAATTTCGATTTAAAATGTACTTTCATATCATATAATCCTGAAGCTACTACTTTAATATCTTTGCTGCATAATCTACAAAAAGCATGGGTTGATCCTAACTTGGATGCATCTACAATGCCAGGGAAGAGTTTAACCCATTCGACCCGAAACTTACCATGACCTGCAAGCTTTTGTTTCTTTGAATTAGGCTCAGCCATCATTCAGTGGATGAAATATTTCAACTAATAATATTTGTAGACGAAGAGAATGAATAAAAAATACAACGAACAAAGCAAACAGCTAACAGCAAAAATAAATAAATAAATAAATAAAAATAAACAAAAGTAGGAACAGAATATCAAATCTAGGAAGAAAAAACGTACTACCAAAAATTTACAAAATTATTATTTACAAGTTGGTAGCCTAGACCAGCGATAACAGATTGCCACTTTATTAAAAAATAAAGCAGCTAATCTGGAGCGCTGGAATAAAGTAGGCCTACTCAACGCAAACAAACTTTTTTTCTAGTTATTCTACACAGAATATTATGACAATTTATCAGAAATACATTGAGGGGCAAGATGTAGGCCTAACTGAAAAGATTAAGGCAGCGATTAAATTGCAACAAAGCAAAACAACAGCAATATTTAACAAGTTATAAGTACCGGTACTTAGCTTTTTTAAACAAAATGGCGTCGAAATGTGGTGGCAAGCAAGCGTCGTCGTTGATAACAGGTAACTTTAAAAATACATCATGTCACGCTGAAAACCGAAAGCGTTTGAGGCCGAATTCAAGGTGTTTGCCAAATTCTTGGGTATAAAAGGATTTGATTGGTTGCTGGGAGAGACCCCAGTTTAAAAACGAACGCCGAGATTTCCGGAATAAAAAATAAAAAAATTGGTTTAAAAAAAAACCTGGGCTAGAAAATATTTTCTGATTTAAAATTTTAAAAAACTTGGGTTGAAAAATATTTTTAGAATTTAAAAAAAAAAAAAAAAAAAAAAAATTTTTTTTTTTTTTGGGGGGGGGAGAAAAATCCGTACAACGAGACTGTACGGCCGTACACTGCTAAAAGTATCAAAAATCCGTACATTGTACGAAAAATTCGTACAAGTTGACAGGTATGAAAAACTGTAAGGACAACTAAAACATCAGAACCAGCAAACTCCAAATGGCAGCACAACCTCATCATTACAATGAAATAAACAAACATTGACATATTTAACCAGCAGATAACTTTAAACTTGTGGACAAGAATGCACAGAGACAATTTTGTGAATATAAATACCCACAATAGAGGTGGATTTGAACATTTGTTACATACATTCTAGATTATCACCATGGCCAATGAGGACCAGCAAGTAATCAGAATAAAAATAAATTTAAAAAAAACACACATAAACCACACAAAAAAAGAAGTAATTATTAGCTTCAAAATTACATCAGTAAGATCTGAATGGGCAAATAATATATAACAGGTTTTATAGATCCTGTGACTACTATGTCTTCATTCAAAAAAACAAAAGTTGGAATATGTAGCACAGACTGTCAATGGAAACAGGTACATCATTCTTAAATTTACCTAACCTGAAAACCAAAGAAATAAAAATGTCTTATTTCAAGATAACATGTTAAAGTAATTTTAACTTTCACCTGTATCTTACTGGGGCCCAAATGGTGAGGAAAGAACAGTAACAATGCAACAGACTACACCTTGTAAAAAGTGACTAAGAAGGGTTAGCATGGCACTAGCTACCTGATACATGCCAACCACACAAAAAAAAAAGATATACAAAGGCAGGAGACGAAGATAATGAGAATGAATGCAAGAAATGATAACAAAATTGAACTTGAAGAAACACTTCTACAAAACGTAGAATCATACGTATATCTTGGCAGAAATATAGACACAGTTGGAGGGACAGACAAGGACACAAAAAGAATACAAAAGGTTAGAGAAGCTTTCACTGGATTGGGGAATATTTGAAGATCAAGAGAAATCAAGTTCAACACGAAATAAGAGTCTTTTTCAAACGTCAAGTCAGTCTTAATGTATAGCCCTGAAACATGAAGAAAAAGAACAACTAAATAGATAAAGACTTTCATTCATAAAGTGGTATGACAGATCACTAATGTGGAACGGATGACAAGAACAAGTGGAACAAGAGGTGAGAAGATGGATAAGACACTTACTTACATACTTAGTCGTTCCTCTTCTATAGTGAGGTGTAGAGGTTTGGAAGAGAGAGCGCCATACTATCCTATCGGCTGTCTTCCTCCTGGCCTGGTTCTCCTTCAAAGATTGTCTAATGTTGTTCTCCCAGCGGACTCTGGGTCGTCCTGGCGGTCTGGACCCCTGGCTCTTAGCCTCCCATACCTGCCACGGCAGCCGATCTTCTCCCATTCTGCAGACATGGCCAAACCATCTTAGTTGGGACTGTTCTACTTGGGTCTTTAGGCCTTGACGTATCGTCTGGTTGTGGACCATGTCTCTTCTTGTTACTTCAACCACCTCATTTCTGAGGTTTGGATTGGATAAGACACACATTGATGAAATGTAGTGATGGCATTATAAGGCAGTCCTTGTCCTTGAATCCTCAAGGTAAGAGAGGTATAGGAAGAACAAAGAACACATGGAGAAGAGAACTAGCCTTTAGCACGCTGGAGGCGACATGTGTCGCCTTACGGATTTCATCGATCCTAGCATTAGGACTTGTGTACACGTGATTTCAGCCCCGGATGTTAAGTTGTAATGTTATTTGCAAGAGAGTTAGCTTCCGTTTCCGATCTTAAAAAAGTGATGGGTGTATCCGCGTTTATTTTTTGTAAATTTTTTTAATCGAAATGAATCGGCATCGAACACGCGGCCATTTTCGCTCTAACTTTATTGGATTCTGACGCCATGCGGTGGGGATGAGATTTTTGTCTTTATAAGCGCTGATATCGGTTCTCAGAATATGTTTGATGGCTGAGATGGAAACGAAAGTAGAATGGCATTGCTAGTATGTATAATTTTAGGGGTTAGGACTAGGAATATCGGAAAGGTTTAGAATTACGGCCGAATGTCACTGCTGACGAGGGCGTTTGTTGCTTTGCTACTGATCATGGGTGTAACGAAAAGATCGTCATTTGATTTGTATTGGTCTGTTGGTCAAATGACTTTCATTGAGATGCAAGGGATATGGACTCTTCGTGTGTTGGTTATTTAAAAATTTTTTTTTTTAAATTTTAAAATTAAAAAATTTTTTTTAAAAATTATTTTAATTTTTTTCTTTTGTTTTTTCATCTTTCCTTTCCTCTCTTCCTATCACATCTAACATGTACTCAAACAAATTTTATATCATCAGATTCACCATTCATTTGCGTGCTAAAGGCTAGAGACAGACGTAAAAGGCATATAGAAGATGTGGAAAGACCTTGAGCTGATGGCACAACGCAGGAAGACTTGGCATACATTTGTTAAAGGCGGGAGTTGAAGGGTGATGTAATTTTAAATTCTGGGCTGAATGAGTATGCAACAGCTGCAAAGCAGCACTGTTTTTGCTGTCAGTGTTTTTATGCTACTCACTATCGTGCAACTTCTCTTTTGGGAAGGTGACTGCAGAGCATCTCTCTTTCCTTCATTTTACAGCATTCTGGAACATCATTTTCCATTCTACTTATGCTGTTATGCCATATTATTCTAAGCCTTTTCCTACACCTATTGATCAATATTTTTTCGAATATATTATGAATTCTTAATATGTTGCTATATATCTATAACCAGCATTTGCAGTTTCATTTTGTGTGTGCCCAATTTATTCCTGCTGTTGCTTTTAGCTAAATGTGTGTCAATAATCTATGTGTTTCTTTTTCTTTAAAAATATGTGTGTCTAATCCATTTCTGTTTTTGTTTTTAATTTTTGTTTAAAAATATGTATCCAATCCATTTGTGCTTTTTCTTTCAATAAATTATGTCAGAACTTCTTCTTCGTACACTCTCAGACGTCAACTTGAATATTTCAAAGAAAGCAGTGGTCAGCATGAGGCTATTTCTATCTCCACAGAGCTTTTCCAGGAATGGTACTGGTGATGACCACATGTATTTTCTCTGTTTCTCATATGTTGCGCATCTGTGAAGCAGATGTTCAGCAGTCATTTTATCAGTATCCTATCTTTAGCTTGTTGAATAGGTCGTATCCCAATTTGTTGTGGCCCGTGCAGTCTGAAGATTATCACTTTCCTTCTGTTGAGCTGGTAATATGCTTCATTTTTTCTGTGGCCTGGATGCTCTGCTTCCCATATGTTTCTGTCTCTGCTTCTGATAAAACAATTTGCCTCTTCAAAAGTTATACTTGTATCAGGCTGAGATAGCTTTCCACCTTCCTTTGCCAGTCTGTCACCTTCTTCACTGCCGGAGATGTTAAAATGAGATGGGATCCACTGTACTACAAATAGTATGAATTGGTGGCTCAGTTTGTGGTGGACTACTCTTAGGTCATCCAGATCTGCATTGTTCTGGCTCTTGAACATTGCAATTACTGACTGTGCATCTGTAAAGAAAGCACCTTGTCTCTTGGTACTTTCCTCTGTCATTAGGACCTCTGCTGCAGTTTTCAAGGCCTCTGACTCTGCTCTGAAGTTGCTTGAGAATTTTAATGTTGCCACTGACAGCCTTTTTTGTGTACCAGTGCTTAAGTTCAGCAACATTCCTCCACCTTCTGTTGCATTTGTTGCTGATCCATCTGTGTAGGCATGGGTCTAGGTATTGCTTGGATAATGTTTTTGTATGTTTTCTGGTAGTCTCTTGAATTTCTCGACTTGTTTATGGGCCCTGCTTTCTCTTCTATCCTCCAGTGGTTGAAGGTATGTAATCTTTTTTGAGTTCTTTAATAGGTGTTGTCTTCATGCCTCCTGATATGATACTCACTGTTTGATTTTGGAGTCTATAAATTTTATCGAAGTTTGACTTCGCTACTTTTGCCCATGCTCATACCTGTCAACCTCCTGAGACAAAAAGCTGTATGCTGGACCAGTAAATACCTTACAAACACCCAAAAAAACCTTACGCAAAAAATATATTAAACGCGATACAGTTTTAAAATGACGTATACTAATTAAGTTAACATTTGAAATAGTGCGATATAATAAGTACTAATAAAGTCTCATGCTGTTCTTTATATGTATTAGAAATGCTGTGAGTGATAATCATTTAAAATATGTATTATATCCCTTAAAGTTACTACAGCCTTCATAACATGGTGATGTTTGTGTTAGTTTTGTAAAATGCACCAGAAAATCAATAACTTTATAACAGAAGTCAGATTATTACTGTGGTGATATATATAATAATGTAATAAAAATGAAGACAAAACACTACCATGTTTAAAAGCCAAAAATATCCTAGTACAGCTGTAGTTGTAAACTGATGTGCTCTGAGAATGCACAGCCATACCATTATCCCAATGAAAAAATGGTCATTACTATGCTAGTTTTAAATTAAGGATTTCATCCCTTGCATAAAATACTGTGACTACTACCATGACCTCTGACCATATCTAAGAAATTTCGTTTCTGAAACCTTTTTTTTTAGGTCATATCAGATAGCCCACTGTCTTTAATTTCAACCAAATTTAGAGATGCAGTAAAAAGGAGAGGGGTTGGGGATGAAAAGGGTTAGGTTTAGTAATCATAAACCTAACCCAATACCCCAAATATAATTTTGACATATTGCGACGTATTTCACTAGCATTGAAGAACTCGTTCCACTCTACTTTATTTCCACCAAAAAGGTCAAGTACAACTTTCTCACTGTTTCGTTCAGAAAAAAAAAAACAAATAAAAAGAAAACGGAAAATCATATTTACAACTTTTTTCACGCGTAATAACGTGCGCAAACATCCTGATCGTGCTAATATAATAATAAAAAATGAATTAATTCATTAAAAAAAAACAAATGCAGTAATAACAGATGACAATCGCACGCGCGCCCCTGTGTAATCAACTTTGCTGACTATTTTAACAAAAGTGTCTCGTTTAACTGTATTTCGCGATTTTATTTCCGGACGCCTGTCCCTACAATGCACTTCAAGAAACACATTACATGACGCTAACCTTAACCCTAAACCTACCCCTGATCTACAAATACACAAATAATATCGTGCAAGAAAACATTTGTATCAGACTTTTAAAACAAACAGACAATTATGCTCCCACCTACAGAATCGATTTCGGCGCAGTTACTGTAGTAATTTACTATAGGCCTAGTACACTGCGCCGTAGTTTGCGGTTTCATCGTCAGCAGCTTGAACGCACATAAACAAAGATGTTGCCTAGCATTAATCCTACCCCTACTCCATCTTACTGATACATAACAAATTTGGAAAAAAAAAAAAACATAAGATAACATCGTACGTTAAAAATAACGAACAATAAACTTCCAACTTACTTATAAATCTGTAATCGAATTCATAATAAACACCTGTGCATAATGGGCCAACAGTGCTTCATTTCAACCATCAAATCATGACCACAATATCTTCTTCTTCTTCTTCTTGCGATCGCATCTTTGATGATTACACCGTCAGACGAGTTCTCATGATGAATTCGACTGTTGTTTGAAGTTCCTCTTTAACTCCATATAGCTTTGAGTTTAGTGTTGAGTCATTGGGCCAGTATATCTTTCTTAACTGGTCATACAGAGGACAGTCCTGTAGAACATGCTCAGCAGTTTGTTCGTTTAATCCACATGTGCACAGTGGTGAAGCAGACAATCGTAGCTTGTGCATGTGTTTATTCAGTTTGTTATGCCCTGTCCTGAGTCGAAAAATAGTTGTCTGTCCCTGCCGGTCGAGAGTGTGATAGTCGTCTTTGGGTTGGTTCTGTTCTCTTCTGATAGTCTGGATAGCTCTCTTTTTCTCAAAGTATGTGACTTCATTATCTTCTTGTTCACATTCTCCTCCCTTTTTTGCAAGTTTATCTGCCTTTTCATTTCCGGGTACACCACAATGAGATGGTACCCACTGAAGTATGGTTCTCTTTTTGGCAGCTACCTTGTTTAGTTCATTTCTCAGATGCGGGAGTTTACCACCCTTGAGAGCTTGCAGGACAGACAGTGCATCTGTGAGGATGACTACCTGGTGGCAGTCAGAGTTGGTGTTATAAATCATATTTGCAGCTTGCTCTAGAGCTTGAACCTCAGCTGTATAGTTGGAACAGAATTTACCAGTGGGAATGTGCCTAGTCTCATAGTGGTTGTCAGGATATGAGATAAAGATACCGGCACCTCCATTCCTAACAGCATTAGTTGCTGATCCATCTGTATAGGACCACAATATCAAATGCTTAGATTTGAAAAAAATGGAGTCTAGGGGTAGTCGCAAGCATGGTTGATGAAAGATAACTTTATAAATACGTCATGTCACAGTAAATAATGTATGAGGAAGGAGAAAACGTTTTTCAAAACAAAATACAAGAAAAGCAACTGACTGTCTCTGCTCATATCCCAAATATATTTCAACCATCAAACCATGACCACAATATCAAATGCTTAGCTTTTTAAAAAATGGAGTCTAGCGGTAGTCGCAAGCGTAGTTGATGACAGATAGCTTTAAAAATACGTCATGACACAGTAAATAATGTATGAGGAAGGAGAAAAACATTTTTCAAACAATGTAGAAAATCCGTACAGCAACCGTTGTACAGACATACACTGCTAAAAGTATTAAAAAAAACGTACATTGTACGGCAAAAACGCACAACTTGACAATATGCATGCTGCAATGCCATATTCTAGGACTAGTCTCACTCGCCCTGTGTATAGCTTCTTTAGAAACACTGCATCCCAAGCTTTTCCAGCAAGTTTTTTTGTGACTGCCATTCTTTGCCTTGCCTTTCCCCAGTTCCTGCCAATCTGGGTTTTCCAAGTCAAGTGTCAGATCCATTTCTACTTTTTATTTTAACAAAATCAGACATTTGTTTGGCTCTGTCTCCCATTCTTTAAAAAAAAAAGTGTTTTTATTGCCCACATTACACTTCAAGATACCCGACAGTAAATAATGTATGAGGAAGGAGAAAAACATTTTTAAAAACAAAATGCAAGAAAAGCAACTGACTGTCTCTGCTCATATCCCAAATCTCCACGCTTAGTACCAGCAGCAAATACTCTCAATCTGCAGCCCCTCCAGTAGGCTTTTGTGGTGAGAATGTAAGGCAGCAGCAGAGTCAGACCTGAGATGACAAGACAATGCACATTTTATATGCAGTAAAATAATAACTTATAACTTATTTCTTCTACTAGTAAGAAAAAAAGACATACATACAGTAAAGCAAACCTAATAATGTGCATGCATTAAAAAAGTAGACAAAGAAACAATAGACTATTGCATCCAAGGTGGCTTTCCAAATATGCAGAGCTAAAATACTGTGCTCTGGTTCTGGGCTCTCCCAAGGAATTGTCATGTCCTGCACACAGCCCTTCTCAGCTCCTCCTACCTATCACGGATCCATAGTGAGATCCTTCTGCATGCAGCCAACCAGGTAAAAGCAAGAGTTATGTCTGGGGCTCAAGTGAGTCCTTCATGTTTAGTGTGCAATGCTGGGTTCTCAACATGTTTCACCACAAAGGGAATCCCTGATTTAATAAACTAACAGTTGTAAATACATTCTGTTCTCATGTTTATTAGTTTGGAGAATAACCTACAGCTGACTGAAGTTCAAGAGCAAGAATCAAGAGGGGGATGTCATGGATGGCACAGGCAGAGGATACGATTGGTCAGGTGACCAGGGTTGAAAATGTATCCAAAGGGGAAGAGTGGAGTAAGTCAGGGGAGAACTGGATAAACTACCAGCAGGCAATCATTAGCCTTGGCAGAGAGTGCAGATCTTGGGGAAATGGAAAAGCAGAGCTGGAGATTAATCAGCTGATAAGTGATTCTGCTGGGGATGATGGCGCCATTGTGTACACTGATGGGTCGGTAGTGTGTGGTGAGAAATCAGGATGGGGCTTCTCTGCGAGAATAAAGAGGAAGGTCGTCGCTGAACATGACAACAACCTCCAGCATGAGAATGGAGGTAGAGGCAGTTACTGCAACACTGAGGTGGCTGTCTGAAAGTCCATCAACCAGGGCAGTTACATTGTCAGACTGTCAAGCCATGCTTCGGAAAGTTCAGAACGGATGGCTGAGGCAGGAATGGAAAACATCAATAGAATCCTCAAGTCTTGAAGAACTGGTGTGGATCTACTATCCTGGTCATGCAGGGGTACATGGCAATGAGAGAGCTGACAGATTGGCCTCGAGGGCACACATAGTGGGGACACTGGACATGGATAAGGGAGAGATACTAAGGGCTATTAATGATCGCCTACTGGATAATGACACTGCAATGGATGAATCAACAAGGCTGAGGCTGTTGGAGTTTGGCATAAAACGTGGGACTAGCAGAAATGGACGTGAGAGAGGATGTATCCGTCATATGTACAACCAGTGTGCTACAGGTACAATTAGCATTCATACTCTTTGACATTTGCTGAGGGAGACTGAGCACCTATGCCCAGAGTGCAGTGAGGTAGGTTCTGATTAACAATAACAATAAATTGTCAAATTCTTTATAATGCATTTACATATTCATGTTTTCTAAGAAAGGGTCTAGCTTTCATCAGGCAATCAAAGTAGTCCATGGCACAAAAAAACTTAGAACCCAGGAATCAGATTATCTGTACTATATGGTGGATAAGTCGAGTCTAACTAACTTTACTACCTCCATCATCAAAGAGCCACCAAACATCAATTGTTCCTTTCTCTTTGTGGCGGAACTTGTTCATGGTCTTTAACATCTGGAAAAAATACAAAATGCTTTATTTTACTCTTACTGTTTCAAGCCCCATTCATTCAGATATCAATAGCCTTGTTTTTTTTTCCTTAGCATGTGACTATCATGCCTTCCTTGTCTAGTGTTCAGATTCATAGTTTAGTGTGCTATCTTTGAAAAATTTCTTTATTTGTAAAACAGTGTGCAAGTCTAACTATGATGCTGTTTGCTTTGTTTATTGCTGCAGCCAATATGCATTTGCCCTCTGGCCCAAAGTCATGTGGTCAAACATGTTATGATTAAGTTGGAGTCTCCTTTTGCACCTTGGAATTAGGCATGTGCCATCCTTGGTCACCTCTACTTAGTCCACACTTTTACAGGAGGAGGCATATCCATTCTTTAAATGAGTCTGGCCTCACTTTGGCAACAAGACACCAGGTCTGTTGTTAGATTAGGGCGCATGTCCAAATGTAAAAGACCTTTTGATCTGGTGTTTGGGATGTAGATGTTCAAAAAGTGCATTGCAAATTGTCATAGCTTATTCTATTTGAAGTACTAACTCAGAAAGTAAATATATTTACAAATACAGCAAAAAGATTGTTTAAATGTGAGAGAAAGTGTAAAGGTAATATAAGTACTTGTAAATGTTAAAACCAGTACACAGCACACTGTTATATTAAAAATATCATGTAAAACTAAGAATGATTCAAGTTGCCTTTTAAAAACTGATACCACAAAACAGTTCCACACAACCACTTTCACCTTATTTGTAATCCCGCCGAGTGCTACATATGCTTGAAATAAACTGCCTATTACATGGTGAACCCACCAGAGTTATCGTTGTTGCTTGAAATGATTTGAATACAACCATTTTTTTCCCCCAAACTGAACGTAATATCAAATAACTTACATGCTGTACTGGCCTGATCATGCCTGGAATCCTACCAATTTTCCATTAGCTTTAACATCATGCCCACCCAGGTGTTAAGTTTCCTTTACTTGAAAATGCCTAGACTACTGCCGTTTCCCATCTACATTTAGTATCAAGCTCACCTCAGAGTTAAATTTGCTGAAAATTCGAGCATTGAAATTTTCGGCAGCATCACCCTGACCTTCCTCCTCTTCTTCATCATCTGCCTCCAGCATACCCTTGCTAGCAGAATCTTTTAGTACGTTTCCACCATTTTTCCCAATCTCCACAACTTTTCCCTTGAAGTCATCTCCCTTTGCTCCTGTCACAGCATGTTCAGACTGGGTTGTTGGAGTGCCATGGGGACTCTCATCATCACTCTGGTCTTGGTCTATACATTTAAAACACAACTTTGTTACACATTAATAAGCCAGTAGATAGCTTATCAACAGCACTATAAGTAGGAAGATAACATCAAGAGCTGGAAAAAAAAGTCTATCAGATTGCACTTTCAAGGCAAGAGACAGGAGATGCTGGAGATCCATTGTAACTAACCTTCTGTGTGGAGATGGCAGCTGATGAGGATGACGAGAAAGCATTTTTGAGATCCAGCTGGATCCCAAACATCTATTCCAAACAATGATATCTAAATAATACTAATAAACTAACAAAAATACAGTTTTTTTTGGTTTATTTTAACCGCAAACTTTAAATTTAAATGTAACAGCATTCACAATTAACAAAAGAATTTTTACAATATTCAGGATCAGCAACAGAGGTTATTGATACAAAGACAAACATGAAACTATTAGACTGCACCGATAAATAGAACTCACACTGTGCTTAATAGTTAATTAAAGAGCCCCAAGATAATATGAAACAATTAAAGGTTGTAGTTTCTGCTAGGATGTGTGTAGAACTTCCACAACAGATATATGACTGTGTATTTTTTTTTTTTTTTTTTGCGTACGCCCGCTAATACTCGAGGCGAAATCTCAGGTTATTACTATGTCTAACCTGACATTGATTTTACGTGAGTATCCCTTTTTACTTGTACAGAGACAGGTGTCCCTCGCCATTCAGGCAAATACTCTCCGATTTCGGAGGTACCCATTGCAGCTGGGTTGGCTCAGGAGCCGCCAATCCCTGGTCGACAACACTCCTTCAAATGTCCTCGCCAGGTCTCGAGTTAATCCAGTCC
The DNA here is from genome assembly GCA_024509875.1 of Oreohelix idahoensis. Lineage (NCBI taxonomy): Eukaryota > Metazoa > Mollusca > Gastropoda > Stylommatophora > Oreohelicidae > Oreohelix > Oreohelix idahoensis. The sequence goes on from JAMPIV010001134.1 coordinate 682,886, forward strand.
AATTCCCGGTCGACGAAAAATCCTCAAATGCCGTCGCCCGGGTTTGATCCTGAATCACCCGGTCGCCAGAGCGGTGTTGTAACCACTACGCTAGCGCGGCTCCCAACTGTGTATTAAATACAGAATACATAAAGACATGACTCATATATATGCCTAAGGACACACACACCCTAGTACCCCAGATACTCAAAGAATAGAGGCATAAGCATCTCCAATCCCTACAAATTTATTAACTTAAAAACGTTAACAAAAACTTCATTCATAATTGAGAGCTATCCTAGTGTTATATACAACCAGAGATGCAACAGGGCTGACAAACTATTTTTTAAAATAACTTTTAACACTCTACTCCAAATAACTACCTTGAAGCTATTAATAAGATGACCTACAAAACTGACAAATCATCAGCAACTGGTCACAAGAGAACCATACAGCCATCAAACAAGACTACACCTGGCATCCAAAATACTTAAGCAACCGCTTGGACGTCATGAAGGGTCAGATCTAGGCCTTCAAACTAACGCTTTTGCTGAGCAAGGTGCAGGATGACCAATCCCCAATCTGATAGCATATGTATGGTCACATGACCAGGTTACTTGATGTTGTGAATTTGAGCTTAAGACAACAAAATGTGATGACAGCCCACTGTCAACACTGCCATCTGACTTTAACTAAGCACCTGATCCATAATACCTAAATACAACTATGCTCCCTGTGAAGCAGAGGTGAGTCACAGTTATCGCAAGACATACTGTGACACTCAATAACTTTTCTAGGTTACAGCAAAATAGTATACAAGTAGATTAAGCTCACAGACTATACATGAAAAGGTTATTAAAGCATCAGAATAAAGCTCACAGACTACATTAGACTAAACCTACAGACTTGTCTTGATAGACAAACAAATAAATATATATACTTACTTACTTACTTAGTCGTTCCCCTTCTACCGTGAGGTGTAGAGGTATAAATATATATATATTAACAAATAAAACGGTATTGAATCAGTTTTACAAATTAACGGTACACGGGAAACACTTTATCAGTTTTACAGAAGCTCCCTAATTTACTTACACTATTGATAAACAAACAGATCATTAACGTAAATCCTACTGGTTTTACTAGATTAAAGCCTACTGATTAACTATCATATTACAGCCTGCACAGCATTAGCACAAAGCATATTGATTATCCTATAAGAATGATTAAAAACTCACTCCCTATTTTTAAATTTTTATTGCTTTACTCCAATCAAACTAATTTATATGAAACAAATGTCAAATGAATTGTTATTTTATTATATAAAATGCTGTGCCACATTAACATTACACCTCAACATGAGATTAGGCCTGTTCAACACATGACCTCTTAGTAGGCAGTAATTTTTCTTGTATCTTGTAATATCAGTTTAATGGACATTTTAGATTTTATTTTATTTTGTTTCTGACAGTAAAAACTTAAAAAAAACCTGTCAAATGGCAGTCATTTCTCATTGTTTTGACATTTGTTTCATGCATATCCAAGTGAAGATATACAAATTGACTCTTCAATCATTCTGTGGATTAACTCTTTGACTCTGCAGCAACATTTATAATGTTGCTCTCTTTTGATGCCCATGTTGGAGCAATGTTGATTTTGGTTTGTCAAAAATAACCTCAAAATTCATCTATTTAATCCAGTCCATGTTTTAAAACTATCAGATGACTTATTACAGCTTAAGCAATCAATCTGGTCATAGGTAGGCAACGTATGTATATGTTTTGATGTTATTTGTATAGTTTTGTGACGATTTGAGTCTTGGTGTTTTTCTTTGTTATTGCTAAAGGAATATGGCAAGCTAAGTATACTCAAATTCTAAGTCTCCTAAGTGATTAACGGGAGTGATGTAGGAATGTTGGATGCATTCGATTTAGGCAATGAGTGGCTGTGATCCTAGCATTATACATAAAAAAACAACAGGACTAGACCAATGGTTACAAGTAATGACTAGTCACAGGTAGAAGATGAGGCAGATATTTTACAACCTGAAACAACTGTCTTAAGTTTTTATGCGATATTATTCTAACGTATTTGTTTGAAAATTACGAAATATATTTTGTGATTTTTTGCAAGTGGCCACAGCACTCGTGGTGCGAATTCACTAAATGTACTAAATATGGCCATATTCAATCTTATGTTACTTCAAAAATGGATTACCCTGATGTTTTAAGTTTTAAGACTAAAAATAATGTTTTACTGTTTGCAACAATCAATTGTTTTCGGCTGTTAAATTTTTTATTTTTTTGGGGTCTTTTTTATTTTGAAATTGCATGCAATATGCATACCAATTGTATCTGTGTTAAATACTAACAAATACATTGCATATTATAACTCTGTCCAAGGTACAAGAGCAGTTATTGTGTCAGATTCTCAGTTTAAGCTTCGGAACGTACAAAATAGATGGCTATGGCTGGAATGAAAACCTCCATAGAAGATTCGATTCTTCAGGAATTGGTGTAGATTTACTGTCCTGGTCCTGCAGGGGTACGCAGCAATGAAAGATTTAACAGATTAGCTTCAAGAGCACCCATAGTGGGTGCACTGTATATGATAAGAGAGAGATACTGAGTGTGATGCCGCACTGTAATTCTGTCCTTCAACCGGCCCGATTCTGTCGTCTATTTTGTATTTCCGGGCCGATCCTGTTCTTTTATTTTGAATTTTCACCATTTTATTTCTTCTCATTTGAATATATATCGTGTTTGGTATTTTTGAGGAGATAAATTAAATGGGTTCGTTTATGATGGTAGGTTTATTTTACACTCGACCAGTTTTACTTTCTTCTGATTTTCCGTTGTTTACGGAAATCGCTATTTTCGGGCACGCCGGTATGACGCGTCAGAAACGCACGTGGACGTGATGTCATTTTTGGACACGCGGTCGCGTTGTTTTCAAATCTGATTGGCGTAGCTCATAGTTATGTTTATTTTTCTGAGCGTTTCCATTGGTCGAGGGAACACTTAGGTTATGCGTAGGAGAGAACACGCGGGGGTGGCCCCGGTGTGTATAAATAGCCAGTTAAACGGCGGCCAAGTTCTCTATCGTAAGAAATATTGTCAGCCGTCAGACTTCGTATTATCGTCTCCATTGCGGGGAACAACAGCGATAATTGGTATGTAGGATTTTATTATCGTTTTATTCATTAGAGGGTTCTTTGAGAAATTCGCCCGTAGTTAATTTCTTCGGGGACATTAACTTTTTGGTTTTAAAAAACGATAGTGCCATCCATTATCATTTTTGAAGAATGACGTAAATGTAACAGTGTGCTTATTCTTTCTATGATTTTGGCAGTAGATAGGAACGTGGGAAGTTATAAGCTACACGTGTGCTCATTATTGTAGAATGTTATGTAAAACCACCATTTATTCCTGTGTATTTACAAATATAATTTTAGTGGGAATCGATTGTGTGTACTAAATTTTATTTTTTTGCCTTAATGTAAGAAATGCAGTTGGAGAGTAAAGATGTATGTTATAAGTGGATTATACTGCTTAGAGGAGTAAACTATTCCTATAGCGAGATTTCATTTAAATTGGGGCTTAAGTAGGAAACCTCACGTGTAAATGTTAAAAAGGAGGCCACGGGATTTCGACAAAGGATTTCCTAGTTTGAATGTTTGGACACGTGGGTAGCCACGCGTAACAAATAGGTAAGAGGCAGACAGGTCGGGAGGTTTCTGGTTACTTACCTGGCAGATTATAGTTGAGGGAGAGAGGGGGAAGGAGTGAGAATGAAGAGACACGTGAGTAATATTATTTTTTTGTATTGTTGTACATGACGAGTGAAGGACTGAGTAAGGGAGTTATAACGATTAATGGGTTAGAGATGCGTTATGTTGGAGTTGTATTCAATAGACGCATTTCCTTTTAATTTCAGCGAGTCACGGCGAAACAGTGGGGAGCATAATTTTGTCAAATAAAATTATCCATGGCAAAAAGACATATCTCAGGGTCAGAGTACTCGAGTTATCGTCAGGAGCAAAAGAAGATAACCTAAACGGTCTATTGCAGTGAAGTTCAATTCTTCAGCTAGACTGGTTTCAATTGCGTACAGCCGGAAATCAAGGCTGTGGTTTTTTTTTCCTCTAACTCCGGAGCGGGTTAAAGAGAGGGAAGCTATTCAGCAGCAGAGAAGTTTGTCGACAGTTTATCAAGTACCTCATGCTTGACGCCAGAACTTCATCATCATCGCAGAATTCAGGAACAGGTGATAGGGTTATCATACCTGGGTCTTGAAGGTAACGAGAGAAGAGCGTAACGGAGATGCCACATCATCAGTCGTCGAGTGTTAGAGAGACACTGAGACCAAGGGAGAGAGAGAGAGAGAGAGAGAGAGAAATAGAGAGGAGGGAGAAAATAGACAGGACCAGTAGGGTCTGTTCAGTGTCCACTCGACGGATAGACACTGAGCCATTGTGTTACTCCAAGTCTATTATTTTAGCATTTCCAGGGGTGTTAGATAGTGGCGCATATCGCCTAACAAGAGGAAAGCGGTGTAGACGTTCGTTGAGGAAGAGTCAACAGGACTGAGACAGTAGAATCTTAAGTGTATTAGAGAGTGGAGGCTAAAGTTGACAGCCCCACCAAAGTAGAGTTGTTTATAATCACTAATCATTTTATTGTTCCTCAGCAGGGTGACAGAAAGAGTGAATGTGATTTGGGGGTTGGGTTTTTTCAGTGTCTATCTAATTTCATTGTTACGGGTTTTTTTCCAGGCCGTGCAACAGTGCACGCTAATTTTTTGTAATTTGATGTATGATGACTTTAAATGATTTCTGTGTGTAAATAAATTTATCTATAATATATTTACTGGATCAGCTTCTACTCCTTACTATACTTACTTTATGTTGTCTGTATAGTGGTGTCTGTGGTCGTTTTATACACCTTATCTCCTTCTATTTAAAGGAAGTCAGAGGAGGGTGAGATTATAGCCTTTCTGAAGTCACGAAGCGGCAAGGGCGAGTCAAAACCTGGTTCTATCCCTTGAGCCAATAGTCTCATCTGTCCACAGGCATGTCATTTTCCATCTAAATTCTATCTTCTCAGACTTTCTCATACTAGGGTCTTGTTTTCATTCAGGCAAACTCTAAAAACTTAAAACCACTTCGTGACACTGAGGACAATTAATGATTGCCTATTAGAGAATGTAACTGATGAATCATCAACGCTAAGATTGCTGAAATATGACATCAAACGTAAGCCTAGCAGGGATGGACGTATGACAGGATACATCGGTGTGTATTTAAGCAACGTGCAACAGGAAAAATTAGCATTCATACCCTTCAACATTTGCTGAGGGAGACCGAGCACCTTTGGGTTTGCCCAGAACAGATAAAGGCGACAAAGATATTTCATCCAAACAGTCACAGACTGACTAACCTTCATCTTGCCGTGTGTCAAACATGGTGGTGTTTGTATCTGCTTCTAGACCAAAGCCTTCTTTCACACGCAGGATTCCCACACCAAACTTCAGATCGAAGGCATCACTATTCAAAATAAAGGCATAAGATACTTCTACTTGGACAAAATATTATATATATACAGATATACATACATATATACATATGTACGTATGTACGTATGTATGAATGTATGTATGTATGTATGTATGTATGTATGTATGTATGTATGTATGTATGTATGTATGTATGTATGTATGTATATATATATATATACATACATATATATATATATATACATACATATACACACACAACTAAGACAATGTATTTCATAAGATGCAAGAAAAACTGTTTATGATGTTCAAAGTGCTAATATTTCAAACAAAAATTATTAGCCATAACAGTAATCATTGGCTTGTGTGTTTATTTAATGAAGCTTGTTTTAAATGTGCAAGTAGTGCCAAAGGAGTTGTCCACATATGACATCACACAGTGGGAGAAGGTGCCAAAATTTAGTGATGAGGTGTGATGATGCTGGGGGTGGGGGTGTGTGTGTTAAAGAAAAGTCACATGCACGCACAAAGAAATACGAGTGAGGATCACTTCTTCCACAAATGATGTCGGAACAAAATAGATTTTGTAACCTCCATTCTCATAGCCTACGTTTATCCACAACAGCTGACTCCCTCGTGGACTACTTATATTAAGTTATAATCTCAGCTGAAATATTGGATATTATAACCTTTAACTAGTTTAAACTGTTTGTTAATTATACATTTCTTTTTTTAATGTAGTAAAAAAATACCTTTCCAATAAATGATAACAAGGAGAAATCTTTCACTGATAACTTTAAAAAAAAATAATAAAGTTTTGCCTTGTTTTGGCGAGGCATGTCCCGTTCAACCTAGTTGGTTATATTAGGGCGCATCTCCAAATATAAAAGAACTTTAGGTCTGAGATGACTATTCACTGATAACAACTTCAGATTCAAGTTCTTGAATTTTAGTGAATTTACGCTGAAGTTTAACATTATTTTATGAAACTTTAACATAAGAATTCAAGTTTATGATGTGTTTACAACTTTACTTTTCATTTATTTTTTACAATCTGAAATGAATTTACGCCAAAATGAGCGATATTTTTAATTAATTTAGCTATGTTGAACCAGGAAAATAGTCTTTGTTAAAGCCTGATTAATTAAACACTGTTTTACTTAAAAGATTATTATCTTGTCTGGATTAGTTAACTAATATATATTCAATTACATTCTTTCTTTTCAGCATAAATTAAAAATATGGGGAAAAAAGGGGGGAGGGATTGGGAGGAAGAGGAGATTTGTGATGTCACATAAGAGGAGGTCTGAGTTTCTGTGATTAAATGTGATTGGGTGAAGGGTGTATAAAAAAAATGGCTAAATTTGCATAACATCATTTGTGGATGACCCCAAAGGTGACAAGTCAATAAAGTTACTAGCAGCATCTACCAGTCAAGACAAATCAGTCTGATTTCAGACATACAGGGTCATCTTTTTAAAGTCCTATTCATTCTTAATATTATTATACATAAACACCCTAAGCTGTGCAAATAAAAGTATATATATATTCTATGGTGATGGGAAATAATGGCAAAGAAAACCTATCTGCTGTTGCCCTAAGACGCCACTAGGCGTAATGGCCACTGACTGCTTTGACGGTCGGTGGCTAAGGACAGAAGAAGAAGATATATTCTATGAGGGTCCAATTGGCAGAGTGGTTAGAGTGCTGGTCTCTTGCGGGAAAGGCGCCAGGTTCGAATCACTGTACCGACCCACTCCAGTCTACCCAGCTGTAAATGCGTACCTGACTCTCCTCTTTGAGTCAGGGAAGGAAAAGGCAGTTAGGAAGGGAACTGGTCACCCCACCTCTTGATGCTGTTCCTAGTATGGTGAAGTCTCTTACGCTTCACTCCCAAATGGCAGCATCTGCTATGGGACTACCCTAATATATTCTACTGCTCTGCTCTAATGTTGGGATCTGAATGTAAGGTAAATATAGAGATACTACTTACTGAATGATGCCCAGGTATTGCTGTACATTTTCTGGATTGTCTGTCTGCCAGTTGGCCTTGAAACCAAGGATTAGAAGATTTGGACGGAACTTGCCAACTCCAACATTCTGATAGGGTAGAACAAAACATTTGTAGGTTAAATCAAATATTGGCTGGAAAACAGATATAATACTAGGGATTAGCCGAAGATTTATGTTAGAAAACCACATGTGAGGCATTCTGAGAAAATCAGTAGCATGTCAGTATATTTGATTTAATGAAAAATGCAGCAAACAAAAAAACTAATTTTACATATTCCTATTGTGGATCAAAATTCTGGCGCCAAAAGAATTTAGTTTGTTATTTCCTAAATCTGTACATAATAGTTCCGTTCATGAGAGGTTTTACAGTACACAAAATTTACGGTCGACTGTTAATTAGCGAAGTGGCTGCTGGGTGATGAACATGATTGCATGTGCAATCTTCACTGACACTCTCGTGGGGGTAATATACTGCTCTCTTCATAACCTCGATCATTGAATTATTACATTATATTTATATGAAATTTATTAAATTCTAATTAACGATGGCTTCCAGACAGATAGTGCTAACAGGAAACATATAGTTTTAAGCACTACCAACAAACTAAGGCTTATAAAGAGGTTGGAGTCAGGTCTTTAAACTTGATCCTGAGGAAGTTAAATCTCTACTGTTACTGGACAATGCACCAGCCCATTCTAGTGCTGAGCAATTAGTAATGATGGCAAAATTAGGGTCATACTGTTGCCGCATAATGGCACATCCACAGTACAGCCTATGGATCAGGGTATACTTGTAGATTGCAAGCGATGATATCAAAGAAGATCTGAATGAAGTTTTGGTAGTGATGGAAGATGATGAAGATTTGGAAAATGATACACGAGCTCATTGTACATTACAAAATTTCAAGATGTATAATATGAAGTCGACGATTTACAATTTTTCTATATAGTTGGAAAGATGTCATGATAACTGCACTGGCAAACTGTTGGAAGGAATTACTTCAATATATTGAAACTGAATTCGATTTTGCAGGAATTCAATGATTTCCACTGGACAATAATGGCTACTGAGGAAGGAGAAATCACAGTGGATGAAGTGGAAACGTTGCAGAAGGAAAGTGGCCATGATCCTGGTTACCAGGTACTGATTTCAGAAGAAATTGCTGATGAGGTTTTAGTTGGGGATAAGGAAGATAAAAACAAAACAGTAATGAGGAAGAAGTATCACTGAAGAAACCAAATTATCTTGATATGCCTGACAACAAGCAGCTGCAACCCTACTATGCACATTTATGCATTTTGAGAGAAATTATCATAATGAAGCAGCACCAAAGCAAGACATTGACAACCACTGTAACATTGCCTCAAGAAGCAAGCGCCCAAACTACTCTACCACTCGAAGTTCATAACTGAATGAGGTCAGAGTACAAATTAAATCATACATGCCACACCTCAGACATGAAAAACCTGTACAACAAATCCAAAAACCCTGTACAGAGACCCGCAAAACCTGTACAGACTGAAAAACGTAACAATAGAGTTAATTAATGTACAAATATATTCAATTAGATGGTTCTGCACCATCATAGTGACATGCGCCCTTTGCCTTTTTAAGCATGTCTTCACTTGCTTTAAAACCTAAACAACAAGAGTTAGAATTTATTTTGTACCGGTATTGTAGAAAAGCTGTGACTGTATCATCATTTAGTCTATTTCTGCAAAAAAAAATTAATACAATTTATGGTGGAAATGAAGAACAGTTTGGTGTGTGTTCTATAGTGCCTTATAAAAGTATAGATCTAAAGAGACCAGTAATAAGCGTTATGGGTTAGGTTTAGGAATCTTAAATCAAATATATATATATATTTTTTTTAAAGCTAGCAATGAAAATATAAACTGGCGCAATATTATATATTCTCTACCGAACTTCAAAAATTGGAATAGCCGTTATACCCATACGAATTTTAGTGTCAATCAAACATTGATAGTAATTAATTATTTAATAAATATAAATCATTGGATGACCGTAATGATGATCACCCAAGGCAAAATCACATTGTTTTTTAAAGAAACGAAATTAAAACTAAGAAGAGAAGTAACTCCAAATAAACTTTTCTCTGACCTGGTTAAGATGCAAATTTGCCTTGCTTTTGTGGGTTTTTTTTTCAGTTTCATAATTTGGTCATATCGGAATGACGGTCGCCGAATGCTCCGCATGTATTTTCGTACCATTTAGATTTCGGGTTAACCCTAACCCCAACTGTAACCCTAATCCTAACTCTAAATGGTACGAAAATACATGCAGAGCATTCGGCGACCGTCATTCCGATATTAGGCCTACCCATAATTTGTTTTGTATTATTATTCAAATTTACATTTCTTACGCACTTTCTACCGTAAACCTAACCTCAACCTTAACTCTAAATGGTACGAAAATACAAATATTAAACATACTCGACGGCAATAAAGGTAAAGATTACCAGAATCTCAGTAAAAAGAGTTGTCAGAATCATTCAAGTTGAATAAATTCAACTCAAACAAGAATTTTCGTGCTCTTTTTCCACAAAATGTTTATGATTCGGCGGTATGGCAGCGTCCATGTTTGTAACTTTCGCTTTTGTAAAATCACTATTATCAGTTCTACCGTATTCGCTAGCAGTAAAATATTTTGTTCGTTTCAAGCTTAGTGGCCAGATTTTTCAATGCTGAATCCGATTATGCCCAGCAATTGCCGATACGATTGTAAACAGAAGAGTTCTGGTGCTTTTAAAATAGGACGTACGTTTTATAGGTGTATGGGAACGAGGTATCGCACTACTTCCGTGACGTACTCGGTACGGCACAGCGACAAAAATTGTCAAGATTTATGCCGTATGGCGTACGTCATAATGGTGCTGAAAGGGTTAATAATTAGGCGAAAAAACCCGTACAGACCCGTGTACGGCCCGTACACATCTGAAAACGCAAACACCCCGTACAGATTATGGGTAAACCTTTAAGTGTGGCATGTATGAATTAAATTCATGTTCAGTACAGAAAGAGGATCTGTTTAATGTATTTTACAAATTCCATTTTCTGAACTGATGCCTTGTTACTGATTTTCTTCTCCTCTCGTTCCTCCAGTGTTATATTACTTCCTACATTCAAATGAATTAAGCTCACTCAGTAAAGCGGATGAGTGGTCCTGTGTGTATGGTACTGTCTGTTTAAGAAATTGTTTTTATATCTGATTTATTCACTATTTTAGAAACTGTCTTTAGGTCAGAAAAGACTGGATTATTTCTTTAAACGATTTTCCAAATCTCCAAATTATCCTTTATTTACATTCACAACAAGGTTAATTATATTTGTGAATCATTTGAATGAATTAGTGTTATTTATACAGTACTATACTTCTCCTATCAGTTCATTCATAAGAGGTTTCACAGTATAACAATCAATAATGTCATGATCTGATGCCATTTATCTAGCAATGGCCAAGTTCACTTTGTTTGATGGGATACAAAAAAAATAAAAATAAAATAAAAGCTGTTGTGTGAGTAAGCATCATATGATAGAGAATTCAAGTTATTAATTCATTCATTACTTTTGTGTGTGTGGCCAAACTGTATCTGCAGTTAGGTGAAAGTTCAGATGATATAAGTAAATGACATCAAATGACATGTCTTGCTATCACCATCATTTTCTTTTGCATTTGTTATGGAGCATAGGGCCATCATTGCATCTGGCCCTATTGCAGGAAGCCTGCAACCAGCATTCACATACTCTTGCTGCATTGCTTTTTGTGGCAATTTGTTTTACTTGATGAGGTTGCCCCATGCATAACCTAATATTAATATGACATTCCTGATGGTGCAGTAGGCCTATTCTATCTTTGTCTCTGCATAAACAGGAACATCCTGCAGCCAGAGTGCTACATAATACATTAGGGAGAGCTTGTTTCAATATCTTCTTCTTCCGTCCTTAGCCAACGACCGGCAAAGCAGTAAGTGGCCATTACGCCTAGTGGCGTCTTAAGGGCAACAGCGAATAGATTTTCTTTGCCGCTGTTCCCATCACGCCTAATGGCGTCTTTAGGGCAACGACAAATCAATCCGTTTGTTGTTGTTTCCGTAATCAAAGTGACTGGCAAACGGGTGATCAGCCCGTTGGGATTGTTTCAATATGGATCATCTATTAACAGAAATGTTTCAGCATACCTGTTGGCAGCTGCGGGTAAATGGGTAGATTGAAATGTATTTTAAGTCAAAGTGACACAACAGTGCTCTTAACATGGATACTGAGATTGGTAGAATGTTAGAAAAACACATATCCCACACAGCTGTTCTGTGGAGCTGAACAGGATATTTCCAAGCTTCATGCATGACACGGCAATGGACCAAACAGGGCATATATATTCTGAGCTTTAGAAATTATTGTCCAAAATAGTAACAATCAGAAGCTGTTGATAACATTTTTAAAAGTTTTCAAGCCAATATCTGACGGTGACTGCTGAATAAATGTGCAAGTTTATATAAACATTAGTTAAAACAAAACATGGTTCTGAGACATTAATGTGTTTTAAAAAAAATTAATAAAAGTTACAAAATGATAAGAAATAATGTCAAGGTCAATGTACACCTTAATAGAGTGTGATTTAGCAACTGGTTTTGACGTATTTTGATTTGGAAAATCAAACTGGATTATCAGAAAATAAGACTATATCTACTCGTAATTTTCATTGTTTCTTAAATTCTGACCCAAAATCTACTGCTGCTCCACCTTGTAACACATTAACTACCGCAAGCCGCTAGGACAGGCTTATGAATCTCACCATTGTGGCCAAGAGGTGGTCCCATCGGCAATCTATGTTTAGTAATAAAATGAATGAAACATGTACCAAAACACTTTCTGTCTGGTTCGAGATTTTAATTTACCACCAGAAACATCATTTTCAAAACATGGTTTGTTGTCAAGCTCATAAAAATTAATATTATATTCACATTTTTCAACGATTTCAGGTTTGTTACCAAACTGTGTAAATTTGTTTACCATGGCAACTAGCGATAGTGCCACACACAAAAAAAAAAAACACTTTTGCACCTTGTCTAACTGCTGAATTTCAAAGGTATATTTATTCAAATGAAAAAAATTTTTTTTTGGGAGTGGTGTAGATGTGATTATTTAGTTACTGATAGTATAAATATCACAATAAGTCTAAAGAAAACAAATGTGCTGAGTCAGGATGTAGATGCTGCACCAGTTATCACTATCGATAACTACGAAATGGTAGTGGTGCACCACTTCACTCACCTGGGGTCTACCATCAATGACAAACTCATTGCAGTTACCTTTGCTCGCTCACATCGCGTGTTTGGGGAAACTCCAAACTCACAATGAAAACCAAAGCGCCAGTGTATAACGCCTGCGTCACCAGCACACTTCTGTATGGTAGCGAGACATGGACAACCTATGCTAAGCAAGAAAGAAGGCTCAACACCTTCCATCTCAGGTGTCTGCGCCACATCCTCGGCATTTCGTGGAAAGATAAAGTGACAAATGTCAAGGGGTTGTCACATGCTGGCCTTCAAAGCATGTATACACTGCTTAGACAGCGCAGACTATGCTGGCTTGGTCATGTCTGCCACATCAAAGATGGTCGCATCCCGAAAAATATCTTCTACAGACAACTGGCAGATGGCAAAAGAACAATTGGGCGACTGCAGCTGAGATTCAAAGATGTGTGCAAGAGAGACATGAGGGCACTGGACATAAATCCAGCAACCTGGGAGGATGAAGCTGCCGATTGCACGAAGTGGCGATGCTATCTGCAGCGCCACCTCAGTTTAGGCGAAAAGAAGCTCACAGAACAAGCAGAAGAGAGGAGAAAACGTCGAAAGGAACACAGGAAAGTAAGCAGCTGAGGGCTGTCACCTCAGGGGCGCATTCCCATAGTCAGTTATGACTGAAGGGGCTATTATTATTAGGATAAATATGAATTGATTTGCGTGTTCTTGGACTTTTTTCCTTTCTTATTGGATATACTACTAGATACTTTCCAAGATAAAAGGCATTAAATGCCTTGGGAAATCAGAATGTGATGGTAAGATCTTTAAATTTTGATAATTTAAAGCAATTCTGAAATGCTTTTTTGCCTGTAAATCATTTTATATTATTCACAGTATCTACCATAACATATAACATTACCATTCTTTTTGCATATTATAACAGTGCATTCACATATCTTTAAAATGATATATTATTCATAAAATCTGTTAAAATGTAAGAAAACTATAGCTTACTTTGTACAAACACCTAGAGGATGAAAAATGGGAACAAAAATTAATTACACCGCAGTGTGATCTTCAATTCGGTAGTTAATGCCCACATGAAGGAATTATGGAAAAAAGAAAGAATAACTCCAGCATACCTGCATAAGAGCTTGAGCTCCAAGTTGAAAAGTTGCGGCTGTTGTAGCAGAGTAGAAAGACTTGATGTGTCGGTGACGAAAATAAGCATAGGCTGCATCTGATCTTAACTTGCGGAGATGTTCGTGCTGCTCTCCCTGGACAAACATGTATATTGAATTGACCTAGCCCTCTTTCAATGCTCTTAAAAGTCACTAATCACATTTTGTTAAAAAATAAAAAAAATCTACATATTCTGAAGTTCTAATATTAAACAAGAAAACAAGGCAAGACCTTTTTTCTCATTCTAAAATAATTTCCCAAATATTAATTCTAGTCTAACCTCCATTCCCAAGTTTATTCCAACATCTTTTTCTACCCATATCATAAGTCAAAGTGTAAACCCTTGTCTACTCTAAGTGAATTTCTGTCCCACTAAATATACATTTCTCATTTAATTCATAGTGCATTGAACATAAAACTAATATCCACCTTGTCATATATAACATGTATTTGAACAGAAAAAACTCTTTTAACTTACAATTATGACATTGCCACACACCATGAGACCCATCTTCTTTGTGATATGAGTACAGAAATCTACCAGGGCTGGACGAGTATCTGGTTCTCCGGACAACACCAGTACCTGAGGTCTAGAAGATGGTTTATGAAGACTGATTATAACACTTGATTATAATATTTCTCATTTGTTTACACTTCTAGTCTTGGGCTGTGATCAGAAAGAATCATCTGCTTCTCAACTCATGTTTTTCCAATAACGCTTCCCTATTCTGCATGGTATGCGTCTTAAGATCATATCTAATATTATGAAATAATTGATTAGAGCAAAAACACAAGCTGAAATATATTACTCTACAATCATTACCTGAAGTTTTTAATATGATCTCCAATCCTGATCAATCTGAGAGTTGACTGTAGCACACTTCTGTACACATGGGCTTGAGTTGAGGATCCCCAGTTCACATCTGCAATGAAGTAGAACAGTAAATACAGTCCTGCAATATTTCTTCTTCTTCGTCTTTGCCTCTGACCTGCCCATGCAGCATTGGCCTTCAATTAGTTTGTACCAAGCTCTTCAGATTTGTGCCATAGGTTCAAGTTTACTTCCATCTTCTTTATGTCTTAAGTCTGTTTCCAGTTCTTTCCCCATGTGTATTGTGGCCCTTTTATTTTAACATGAGTTTTACAGAGCAAAAAAACTGCCTTGTGATGCTATTAGCTGTTTAACGGTGGGTTAAGAAAAACAGGTAATACATTTTACTAGGACAAAGAAAATTGCCTAGGTGGCCACAAGGCCTTCGTCACAAACAAATGAACAAAAAAAAAAAAAAAACAGAAAAGAAAGCGAAATACTAATAACAATATCAAACATGTCATGAAAGTGATTAAGAAGGTTTGTGCATGGGGCTAGTAACATCATCTGTTAAAACAAATTACTAAAGAAACCATCATATGATATGCCTGGCAATGATCCTCATCATCATCCTCCTTTTGCACACCTTACCGAACATGGTGCCACCACTATAGCTGTTCCCCTTGAAGAACTCCTGCCCCAAGCAGTCACATACTCTTGCAGCAGAGGTTTCTACTGATGTTTTATGTGATGAGGTTGCCAGCTGTTGCAAGCTCGATGCATTTTTCATTCAGGAAAAAAAACCAATTACCTCCCATAGATTGCATAACACCTGGGTTACGCCACTTTGTACCTCCCTATAGCACAATATTGGAGCCGCGGTAGCATAGTGGTTAGTGCACTGGCTTCCTAGCGCAGTGGTCTATGGTTCGATCCCCAGATGAGGCGGAAAATTTTTAGGCCACAAACGGCTCCTGGGTCGACCCAGCCCCAAATGGGTACCAGAGCTACTTCTGGGAAGGTTAAGGCGGCCGGCGTGATGCCGACCACATCACCCCTCGTGTGCCGACGGTCAAGATAATATGGGCCTAACACCATATTCCCAATATGCCTCAATGGGCGTGTAACGGGTTCCTTTACCTTACCTTTACCTTTATAGCACAATATTATCACTTACGGTAATTTAATCTAACGACTAATCTAATTTAAGATCACCAGCCTCCTGCACAACCTCTTATTAGTGGCCATGTTGCACATGCCTGAGTGTGCAGTAGTCCTATTATTTCTGTCATGGCCTCTCACAATGTGTGGTCAAATGAAAACTGAAACCTCTTGCTCCATAAGAAGCAGAGAAGAGACAAGAAGAAGAATACAGAGATAAGACTTTCATGACCCCTTGTAGTTCCTCAGGGTCTTGGAGGATACAAAGAAAGCACAGGACTACCGCTACATCTGGCATGTTGTAAGAGGTGATAAATATGATGGAGCTGGCAACCTCATTATTTAAAACAAACAGCTACAGAATCCACCACTACAAGAGCATATGAATGCTTTGGTGTAGCCTTCCTGCAAGCGGGCCAGTTGGGGAACGAAAAGGAAAATAATGAAGATGATGACAAGCATTGCCACTCCTTGGAGGATTCACTGAGATCTAAGTTTTTTTGGTCCCGTCTAGGTGTCATTTTCCTTCATTAGTTGAAGAACAGCACCTAGATTGCGCTCAAATTCATCCAAAGTAGCCCAAAAATAGCACAAATTGGTCCAAAAGTAGCCCATGTCACCAATATCTAGGTTTTCTTTTTCTCAAAATTCAGAGTGGCAACACTGATGATGACCCTGTCATGTTTCAATCCTAGAGGTATAACCATGTTAATATTTTTTTTCTTTCATTCTGAATTACTGTACCTGGCTTCCAGTGGCGGACATACATAAACAGACTGCCTACACAGCCAAAGGTAACCAGCGCTGTGACCCAGTTGATAATGAACATGACAACAATGCAGAGTATGGCCCCTCCCAGACTCAGCCACTTGTTGTAGAAGCGGAATGCAGGTCTCCAGCCTGAAAGTGATCAAGAGAATTTGCCAAACAATTCACAATCTCAGACTACTTATGCAAACAAACTGGGAAAGAAGAAAATACAAATAAAGCATATACAGAACAAACAGATAGTATTATAAAAAGATCATGAAAAAGATGGTTGGACAGTGAAAGGCTAAACTGACAGGCCCTGGGAAGACAGAACAGAAGAAAAAAAAAGGAATACATTCACTGGGCATGTTACTAGACGAGGAAAGCTGGAATACATTGTGATAACAGGAAAGATGTATGGAAAAATGAGATACAGTGAGGAACAGGAAGTAGATAATGGATAGTTTAACATCATAGCATGGGGAGAAAAGTCAATAACAGAACTAATAAACAGACTAGGGACATACAGTTATGCTAAGACATGATCACCGATGCCAGCATAAATGGTGCTTAACAATAAAGAAGAAATGGGAAAAGAGAATAGAAAGAAAATACAATTACGAAAAATGGATGAAAGTATGCATATTTAGCAATGAACCTTTAAGAAGCACAGAAGAACAATTTAAAAACAAGCACATCTGCTAGAAACAAAGACACATTCACTGCTAATGAACTTTTCAAAAATTATTTTAAAAACTTCAGTGCAATCATAACATCAGCTAAGCTTTTCAAAACACTGATGCATGACTTGTACTAAAACATACAGGCACTGGGTTACTTTAAGTGTCAATTACTGAAACAGTTCACAAGAATTTAAGTAAATGATATCATGAGTATGCACACAGTATATGATGATTTACCATTGACACTCAAGCTTTCTGGACAACTTTAAGTAACACTCAAGCTTTCTGGACATCTTTAACTGACTTTCAAGCTTTCTGGACATCTTTAATTAACAGTCAAGCTCTTTTAATATTGTTGAGTCTTAATATAGTTCCGTTGTATGTTTATTTAGATATGTGTAACATATGTCTGCAAAAGGTATACCGATTTATTATCTACACAGAATATTCTGATTTACTATTCACACAGAATATACTGATTTACTGTTCACACTGAATATACTGATTTACTGTTCCCACAGAATACATGGATTTACTGTTCACACAGATTTACTGTTCACGCAGAATACACTGATTTACTGTTCATGCAGAATACACTGATTTACTGTTCACGCAGCATACACTGATTTACTGTTCACGCAGAATACACAGATTTACTGTTCACACAGAATATGCTGATTTACTGTTCACACAGAATATACTGATTTACTGTTCACACAGAATATACTGATTTACTGTTCAGATAGAATATACTGATTTACTTACTGTTCACATAATATACTAATTTACTGTTCACAGAATATACTGATTTACTATTCACACAGTATACACTGATTTACTGTTCACACAGAATATACTGATTTACTGTTCATGCAGAATACACTGATTTACTGTTCACACAGAATATGCTGATTTACTGTTCACATATAATACACTGATTTACTGTTCACAGAGAATACACTGATTTACTGTTCACAGAGAATACACCGATTTACTGTTCACAGAGCCATACACTGATTTACTGTTCACACAGAATATACTGATCACACAGAATATAATTATTTACTGTTCAGATAGAATATACTGATTTATTGTTCAGATAGAACATACTGATTTACTTACTGTTCACAGAATATACTGATTTACTGTTCACACAGAATATACTGATTTACTGTTCACACAGAATATACTGATTTACTGTTCACACAGAATATACTGATTTACTGTTCACACAGAATATGCTGATTTACTGTTCACACAGAATATGCTGATTTACTGTTCAGACAGAATATACTGATTTATTGTTCATATGGAATATACAGATATAAAGCTTAGATCTGACATGACGATTCATCATCATCACCTTTTAGTTCTGTGTGAAGCATAAGTCTTCAATCAGTTAATGCCAAGCTCTCCTGTCCCTGCCAACTACTCAAATCTCTCCATATCGTTTTTATTCCATATTTAAGTCTGTCTCCAGTTCTCTTCTCCATGTATTTTTCATAATGCTCTCTATTACTTTTACCTTCAGGATTCCAGAACAAGGACTACCTTGTAATGCCAGTTATCAGCATGTTTCCACAATGTGTGACCTGTTCAACAATAGTGTCTTTTTCTTGTTTCTTGTTCCACTGGTATCTATCTAGTTCTTTCCATCAGCTCCACACTGGTATTTGTCTAGTTCTTTCAATCAGCTCCACACTGGTATTTGTCTAGTTCTTTCCATCAGCTCCACACTGGTATTTGTCTAGTTCAGTGTTTCTCAAGCAGTGTGCCGCGGCACACTAGTGTGCTGTCAGTCCTATCAAAGTGTGCCGCAAATATTTTGTAAATTTACTACAAGAAGTATATTTTTAGTGATCATGTAATGTAAAACTGATCTTACAGCTTTAATTCATTCAATAATAATTGGAGCTATTAACTGCTTTGAACAAAAATAGATATACAGGCATACTTCGCTTTATTGCACTTTGCAGATATTGCACTTTTTTTTTCAAATTATTCATGCTTTTTTATTAGAACATGCCTTCTTCTTCCGATAGATTTTGGTTCTCCACCAGCAAAAAGATTATGATTCACTGAAGGCTCAGATGATGAACAGTAGCATTTCTTTAGCAATAAAGTATTTAATTTTACAGTACATTGTTCTTTTTAGATCTAACGCTATTGCGCACTTAATAGACATAGTGTAAACATGATTTTAGGCTTTTATATGCACTGGGAAGCCAAAAAAAATGGGTGTGACCCGCTTTATTGTGATATTCGCTTTATTGTGGTGGTCTGGAACCGAACTCGCAATATCTCTGAGGTATGCCTGTACTTCAAAATTATTTTAAACAATTAAAAGAAAATAGAATTGAGAGTTTTCTTTATTCTAAAGTACCCAAAAATTAGTGTATTTTAATATATATCACTGTAATTTATTATTCAGGCGAGGGGTCAGATAGGTGTGCCACAAATTTTTAGAAAATTGAAAAGTGTGCATGAACACAAAAAGGCTGAGAAACACTGGTCTAGTTCTTTCCCTCAGCTCCACGCTGGTATTTGTCTAGTTCTTTCCATCAGCTCCACACTGGTATTTGTCTAGTTCTTTCCATCAGCTCCACACTGGTATTTGTTAGTTCTTTCCATCAGCTCCACACTGGTATTTGTCTAGTTCTTTCCATCAGCTCCACACTGGTATTTGTCTAGGTCTTTCCATCAGCTTCACACTGGTATTTGTCTAATTCTTTCCATCAGCTTCACACTGGTATTTGTCTAGTTCTTTCCATCAGCTCCACACTGGTTTTTGCCTAGTTCTTTCAATCAGCTCCACACTGGTATTTGTCTAGTTCTTTCCATCAGCTCCACACTGGTATTTGTCTAGTTCTTTCCATCAGCTCCACACTGGTATTTGTCTAGTTCTTTCCATCAGCTCCACACTGGTATTTATCTAGTTCTTTCCATCAGCTCCACACTGGTATTTGTTTAGTTCTTTCCATCAGTTCCATGCTGGTATTTGTCTAGTTCTTTCCATCAGCTCCATGCTGGTATTTGTCTAGTTCTTTCCATCAGCTTCACACTGGTATTTGTCTGTCTAGTTCTTTCCATCAGCTTCACACTGGTATCGTGTCATACCATTTTAATCCTTGTATTATTTAGAAGCACCTATATACGGAAGTCTGTAATTTCTTGCTTGTTGTTACTGCTTCTCCATGTTTCACAGCCATAAAGTAGAACTGTCATAAAGTAGAACTGCCATAATATGGTGTATGATTAACTTTTCACATAAGCTGAATTACTGTTACAAAATGTTTATTTTGAAAATCCTAAGTTACAGTTTATAAATAACTACAAAATATTTGCTCACCTGGTGATCTGGCAATTGAGGCATCAAAACAAGAAAAGTTGATCAAAGCATAGGACATGAGGAAAAAGTTGGAGATTAGCGGTGCTATTGCATTCAGATCAGCTGAAAAAATATAAGAATAAAATAGGAGGACTTCTTATATTATCTAAAATTTCAAAGTAATAAGGTAATTTGTTTTATTAACATAACTTCAAAATTTCCTATAGAGAGATATCATATATATCATGAATGAAAATGAAAACAACTCATCTTGCTTTGTAAACAAACAAACAACCATACCACCCCTACCCCCCTAAAAAAAAAAACAAAAAAAAAACAGAAAAGCCAATTAGGAGACCTTGTTTCTCAAGTTGATAAGGTAGAAAGAATATTCACTTTTGATCTGACAATTAATATAAGACATCACACAAAGTTAATAGGGTTGGCAGTCATTTAGTGGCTTTTTGAAATGGGATAATCAGAGAATTTAAAAAAAAGAAAGAAAATCGGAGACACAAGTGAGAGAAGGAGGGAGAGAGAAAAAGACAGAGACAGGCAAAAAAGTGAAAAAGACGACACACAGAGATACTGAGATAGGCAGACAGAGAAAAAAGAAAGGGAGGGAAAGTGAGAGAAACATGTCTAATTGCGCACACAAAATACAGAGCCCATACAAATACCATCTGTTCACCATTTCTATTCACTTGTTCAGACAAAAGCACTAAAGTCATCAATAACAAGCTGTTGTACACTATTGTGTTAGATGAAAGATTTAATCTCTGGTACATCACAACGTGTGACACCAGTTCACCTGCTTCGTGCTCAGTGAATGGGAAACCTATGTTGTTACAGCAGTTTTTTTGACATACATGTTTACCAAAGAAATGTTAGAGACATTTTTAAACTAGCTATTGAAATAATTACATTAAGGCTAAATTAAATTAAAATCAAAATAAAAATCACAAGGGTTTTAAAGTCAGGTTTTTTATGAGAAAATAAAAATACCAACAATAATTTATAGTGGGTTCGATACACCAATCCTTACTTACTTACTTAGTCATTCCCCTTCTACCGTGAGGTGTAGAGGTCTGGAAGAGAGAGCGCCAGACTATCCTATCTGCTGTCTTCCTCCTGGCCTGGTTCCATTCTAGTCCTTGGTCCTTCAAAGATTGTCTAATGTTGTCCTCCAAGCGGACTCTGGGTTGTCCTGGGGGTCTGGATCCCTGGCTCTTTGTTTCCCATGCTTGTCGTGGTAGCCGATCTTCTCCCATTCTGCAGACATGGCCAAACCATCTTAGTTGGGACTGTTCTACTTGGGTCTGCAGGGGGTGAGATTTTAGGCCTTGACGTATTGTCTGGTTGCGGACCATGTCTCTTCTTGTTACTTCAACCACCTTCCTCAGATACCTCATTTCTGAGGTTTGGATCTGGCTTTTGTGGGTTGTAGTCATTGCCCATGACTCGCATCCATATGTCAAGACTGGGACATAGGTGGAGCGGTATACCGCCATCTTCGTTTTCTTACCAACCGCTCTCTTGCTGAGGAATCCTCGATTTATGGCCTGAAGTCTTCCAGCTGCTGCTTTTCGAGTGGCCAACTCTTCTTTGATGCCTCCTTTTCGGTCTATAACAGCTCCGACGTATTTAAAGTGGCCGACCTGCTCCAGGACCTGTTCTCCCAGCTTAATCTGATATCTTCTTTCTTCTCGTGATATCACCATAGATTTTGTTTTAGAGTTGCTTATGACCATCCCTCTCTTCTCCAGCTCTTCCTTCCAGACTTGCAGGTTGGACTGGAGATGTGCCTCTGATTTAGCAATCAGGGCAACATCATCAGCAAATGCCAGCTCTGAAATACAGACCTGTCTCATCTTCCAGTACCCCACTGAATACTTTCTTGTTCTCTCCTTACATGCCTTGATAACATCGTCCATCTTCTTCTTCTTCTTTGATCCTTAGCCGCCGACCGTCAAAGCAGTCAGTGGCCATTACGCCTGGTGGTGTCTTGTAGGGCAACAACAAATTGATTCCACCCTCCTCGGTCGGCGGCCACCCCCCGCACAGTGCCCCAACTCTGGCTCACTCTCTGCATCCCAGCCTCCACAGCCCTCCGCCAAGCTGTCCCTGGTCGGCCTCTCCCTCGCCCTCCCCCAGGGGTCCATAGCACAGCTGCTCCTGTGATGGCATCGGGGCCCCCCCCTGACATGGACATCGTCCATGAGGAGTATGAAAAGATAAGGATATCCCCTTTTCTTACACCAGTGGTGGTCCTGAACTCTTCTGACTTATGGTTTGCTGTCCTCACATAATTTCTGCAAGACTTGTAGAAGCTCTGTATAGCATGAATCAGAGGTGCTGGAATGTTCTTCCTTGCCAAACAGTCCCAAAGTTTGCTCCAGGGGACCCTGTCAAACGCCTTTTCCAGATATAAGAAACAAAGATGGATCTCACTCTTATACTTAAGGGCCTTTTCACTCAGCTGTCTGAGTGTGAAGATTAGGTTTTGAGTACTTCGGTTTGCTTGGAATCCGCACTGGACCTCATCCAATTGTGGCTCAGCTAGGCATTGGAGTCTCTGCTCTAGGATTCTAGAGTAGATTTTACCAGGGACACTGAGAAGGGATATGCCTCTATGGTTTCCACATTGTCGATTGTCACCCTTTTTGAAAATTGGTGTTATGATAGCAGTCTCCCAATCCTTTGGTATGGTCTTGTTGCACCACACTGCCTGTAGGATCCTTAAGAGTAATAGGTCGCCTGATGCTCCCATGTACTTAACCATTTCTGGTGTTATACCATCATGCCCTGCTGCTTTGCCCATCTTGATTTTCTCCAGTGCTGCCTTCAGTTCTTCCATCTTTATGTCATCTTCACCATCATTGGTTTTCTCTTCTGTGCTAGTGGTTATCATTTCTGATGCTTTACCATGCTCACCATCCAGGAGTTCTGAGAAATATTCTTTCCATCTTTCCATTACTTCCTTCGGGGCAGTAAGCAATTTGCCTTGCTTGTCTTTTATAAATTTGAGAGGGCATTGATTTTCCTTCCTCATGTTCTTTAGGGTCTTATAGAACAATTTCTGGTTTTCTTGCGCATCATTTTCTAGCTTTTCTCCAAATTCTTCCCAGGACTTCTGTTTTGCTGCTAGCACCTTGTTCTTTGCTTCTGTTCTGAGTGTCACATATTCTCTATATTTCTCCATTTGTCCTGTTGTGTTTTTAGCTCCTAAGTATTGTTTCCATGCCATTTTCTTCTCTCTTATTTTCTCTTTGACTTCCTCTGTCCACCAAGGTGTCTTCTTTCTCTTGTTCCCAAGTTGGACTTCACCACATGCTTCTGCTGCAGCTGTCTTTATGATGTCCTTGAATTTAAGCCAGAGGGTTTCCAAGTCATCAGGTTGTTCTTCTGTGTTGCTCACCGCTGCAGCATTAAGCCCCTGATATCTGGTCTTAATTTCTGGCTCTCTCAGCTTGTAGGTCTTAATGTTCATTTCTCCCGTTCGTTTACTTAGTTTCTTGTGTGATGTTGGACAGTTCCTAGGCTGAGCAACTCTTTCAGTTGTTCTTTTGATTGTAAGCAGGTACACCAATCCTACATAGTGTTAACGATACAACAATCATTGTGTGAAAGATACAACAATCCTAGATAGTGTGAAGGATACAACAATCCTACATAGTGTAAATGATACAACAATCCTAGATGGTGAGATGGATGCAACAATCCTACAGTGTAAATACAACAATCACAGTGCGAATGATACAACAATCCTAGATGGTGAGAAGGATACAACAATCCTACATAGTGTATATGATACAACAATCACAGTGTGAATGATACAAAAATCCTAGATAGTGAGAAGGATGCAACAATCCTACATAGTGTCAGGTTCTCTCTTAGTGTAAATCCTACATAGTGTAAATAATACAACAATCACAGTGTGAATGATACAACAATGCTAGATGGTGAGAAGGACTGCACATTTAAAGTAATTTGTCTGAGTATGAAATGCGTTGTAAACCTATTGGATGTCACAAAAACAGAAGTTTACAATTCCCAGCAACACATCAAACCATAATGACTGTCATCCAAGTATTGATAAGACAAAACAAAATATATTTAGTCCAAATAATCATCATCATTAGCTGCCATCTCCACATAAAAGGTCAGCTGCAATGGATCTCCAATGTCTTCTGTCCTGATGGCACCTGATACTCTTTTCTGTCCATCTTTTGATGTTATCTTCCTACTTATAGCATTGTCTTCCTCTTGCACATTTGCCTTCAGCTCTACCTCCTATTAAAATCTTCAGCAAGGTGTTATGTCTTTTTATATGGCCAAAATAGTTTAGCTAACTTTGATCTCCTTCATTAATTCTCATTTCATTTCCTAATTTTCTAAGGCCTCTTTGTTTTCTTCTCTGTCCATGAGATGTACTGTATTCTTCTATATATCCACAACTCAAAGGCCTCGATTCTTATTTTCAATTGCTTGTTCATTATCCATGTTTATATACCACAAAATAATTAAAAGTATACATAACACTAGATGATTCTCAGTTTTAATATGTGAGTTAATTGTTTAGTTGTTAGTATTTGCCTCATGTTGTTGAATGCAGCTTTGGCCATTCCTTTTCTCTTCTTGATTTCTGGTTAACATTTGCCATCTTCTGTTATTATATCTTCTTCTTCTTCCTCGTTCGTCCTGAAAAGGAGGTTGGCTGCGTTGTGTCCGTTTACAGCGAAGCTGCAATATTTGCGCCTTTTGGCAGACAAATCCGACTTCAGCACGGCATTTTTTGGGACCGGGTTTGCCTTCTTACTTCAATCCCTACTCTCTCAGCCAGACTGCAGTGATGCTGCCTGTTTCTAGAACCACCACTTAGAGGTAGAGTAGGATCTTGGTCAGCTCTGGTTTGCTGACCCTGACGCAAGCAGTCAAACTATGAGTCGCTGACTGCATTCATCTCTCTTGCTGTGTCTTTGGTCCCGTTATTATATGACTAAGGTATGAGAAACTCTTGAATGGTTCCAGGATTTTTCCATTTATTCTTATCTATAATGTTGGCTTACAGCCTGCTTTGCTAATTATCATAGTTTTCATTTTATCAATGTTAATGTCCACCAATGCTCAGTCCTGGCATTTCCTGTATTAGTGCGAACATTTTTATTCTGTGAAGCTAAGGCAGTCTAATGTTGATTCAACATTATTCTGGCAACTCCTGCGACTTGGCTGGTACCAAACTGTATCGGCTACTGCCGTTCCTTTGGATCTACCGGCTGCGTGGAGAGGGGGAACTTGCTGCATGGGCAACAGCTTGATCTCCAAATAACTGTGCCCAAGCTCGCGCCCTGGAGAGGACACTCCAGCTTCACCCTATGGCAAAACACGGGAAGTAGCAGTTACCGGTTATAAGCATTTTGCCCAATTGGCGTAGGGCATGGCGCCAGGGGCTACTTCCGACAGTGGAAGAGGTTCTAGGATCTCACTGGACAGCTACCGCCCGCTTCAAGCTGGGCAGCCCCCAGTCAATAAGGTGTTGTCCCGCCACTGTCTGCTTTCCCCATTGGGTGCATGGGGATTAGGGTCAAACCCAAACTGTGGACAGAAAATGTTGCACTAAGCAATTATCGTAATAATAGAAATAAGCAAACTCTCAGATTGGGATGCTGGAACGTCCGGACTATGTTGACTGGACTATCCGAAAACCTACAGGACGTAAATGATGTAAGGAAGACAGCCATAATTAATGATGAGCTTAAACGACTTCAGGTGGGTATAGCTGCACTTCAGGAAATGCGCCTGGCGGGCTCTGGAACAGTGAGCGAGAAGGACTACACATTTTATTGGCAAGGGAAAGATCTTAATAAAACTAGAGAACACGGAGTAGGTTTTGCGATCAAAAAATCGCTAACTAAAATGGTTGAACCAGGTGAGAATGGATCGGAACGCCTGTTAACGCTCCGCCTGCAAACTAGCACAGGTCCCATCACCCTTGTCAGTGTGTATGCTCCTACTCTGTACTCTGCCTCAGAAGCTAAAGATGAGTTCTACGAGAATCTAGCAGTCATCAAAAGCATACCTAGGCAAGAACAGCTTGTTCTCCTTGGTGACTTTAACGCTAGAGTGGGTGCCGATAATGTTTCATGGCCTTCATGTCTGGGCAGGTTTGATATTGGCAAGATGAATGAAAATGGACAACGGCTCTTAGAGTTGTGTGTCCACCATGACCTCTGCGTGACCAACACCTACTTTCAGACAAAACCCCAGCATAAGGTGTCATGGAGTCACGCACAATCCAAGCACTGGCACCAACTGGACCTGATTCTCGTCAGAAGGCCACTTCTCAGGTCTGAGCTCTCCACGCGCTCGTACCATAGTGCAGACCGTGATACAGATCACTCCTTGGTTTGCTGCAAAATCAGAGCACAACCAAGAAAACTCTATCGTGTCAGACATGAAGGGAAACCATGCATTGATACCAGCAAGATGTCAGACCCTGTCATGATCTCTCAATTTACTGCGACCTTCAAGAAAGTGCTCAGTAGCCCTCAGCATGGTGATACTATTACAGAGAACTGGGAGCATCTACGGAACACCATTCAAAGTACTGCACTTGCCACCTTTGGTAAGAAAACGGCAAAGTCAAATGACTGGTTTGATGCTTCATCAGATGTGATGGCACCTGTCATTGAAGCTAAGCGCAGTGCTGCGAATGAATACAAACGTTCACCGAGTGCTAGAACCCTACAGATCCTGAAGGCTACGAGAAGCAAAGTTCAACAAACTGCTCGACGCTGTGCAAATGACTATTGGCTCCAGCTCAGTGAGAGCATCCAGATCGCAGCGCAAACAGGCAACACTAGACAAATGTATGACGGTATAAAGAAAGCACTTGGCCCCCAAAAAAGTAAGACGGCACCGCTAAAAACCATCAGAGGAGAGAAGCTAACCGATAATGGTAAGCAGATGGAGAGGTGGTCGAGCACTACTCTGAGCTTTACGCTAGAGAAAATACCGTTACACCTGCAGCCCTTGATGCTGTCAAATGTCTGCCAACTATGGAGGAGCTGGATGCTGAACCAACATTAGAGGAACTCAGCAAGGCCATTGATAGCTTGGCCTCTGGCAAAGCACCAGGCAGTGATGGGATTCCTCCTGATTTAATCAAATGCTGTAAGAGCACACTATTACATCCCCTGCATAGGATGCTGTGCCAGTGCTGGGAAGAGACAACTATTCCTCAAGACATGCGAGATGCCAAGATTGTAACACTGTATAAAAATAAAGGAGACAGAAGTGATTGCAATAACTACAGAGGCATCTCTCTTCTTAGTATTGTTGGTAAGGTTTTTGCCAAAGTCATCTTAATGCGACTACACAAGTTTGCTGAGCGCGTATATCCAGTCACAGTGTGGATTTCGAGCTGGTAGATCAACAACAGACATGATCTTTTCACTCTGTCAGCTTCAGGAAAAATCAAGAGAGCAGAAAAGGCCTTTATATATCGCCTTTATAGACCCCACAAAAGCATTTGACCTGGTTAGTAGGGATGGACTCTTCAAAATCCTTTTGAAAATAGGCTGCCCTTCTAAAATGCTGGAAATGATAAAGTCATTCCATGACGACATGAAGGGAACAGTCCAATATGCTGGAAGCACATCACAGCCCTTTGACATACGAAGTGGTGTTAAACAAGGCTGTGTTCTGGCTCCGACCCTCTTCAGGATCTTCTTTGCCTTACTCTTGAAACATGCATTCAGAGATGCAACTGAAGGAATATGCCTTCACACTAGGTCAGATGGCCGTCTGTTTAATCTTTCAAGGCTGAAGGCAAAAACAAAAATCAGAAGGGTCACTATAATAGACTTGTTGTTTGCTGATGATGCTGCAGTCGTCACTCAAAGTCAACAGGAGCTTCAGAGCTTGATGAATAGCTTCACTAAAGCATGCAAGGACTTTGGCCTCACAATAAGTCTAAAGAAAACGAATGTGCTGAGTCAGGATGTGGGTGCTGCACCAGTTATCACTATCGATAACTATGAATTGGCAGTGGTGCACCACTTCACATACCTAGGGTCTACCATCAATGACAAACTCTCACTGGACACAGAAATCGACAGCCGCATTGGCAAAGCTGCAGCTACCTTTGCCCGCCTCACATCGCGTGTTTGGGGAAACTCCAAACTCACAGCAAAGACCAAAGCTGCGGTATATAACGCCTGTGTCACCAGTACACTCCTATATGGCAGCGAGACCTGGACAACCTATGCTAAGCAAGAAAGAAGGCTCAATACCTTCCATTTACGGTGTCTACGCCACATCCTCGGCATCTCGTGGAAAGATAAAGTGACAAATGTCGAGGTGTTGTCACGTGCTGGCCTTCAAAGTATGTATACACTGCTTAGACAGCGCAGACTTCGCTGGCTTGGCCATGTTCGCCGCATGGAAGATGGTCGCATCCCAAAAGATATCTTCTACGGACAATTAGCAGATGGCAAGAGAACAGTTCGGCGACCACAGCTGAGGTTCAAAGATGTGTGCAAGAGAGATATGAGGGCACTGGACATGGATCCAGCAACATAGGAGGATGAAGCTGCCGATCGCACTAAGTGGCGATGCTGTTTATGGTGCCACCTCAGATTGGGCGAAAAGAGGCTCACACAACAAGCAGAGGAGATGAGAAAATGTCGAAAGGAGCACCAGGAAAATAAGCAGCTGAGGGCTGCCACCTCAGGGGCGCATTCCCATAGTCAGTTATGACTGAAAGGGCTATTATTATTAGATATTATTAAATAGTCAGGGGGACAGTACACAGCCTTGTCTCACATCTCTTTTTGTGTCTGTATATTGTAAGTAGTTCCAGCAAGGTCTTACTGTCACAGTTTGTTCTAAATAAAGGTTATTGAGTATTCTTATGTCTTCGAGGTATTCAATTATTTTCTCATGATGGACTCAGTCAAAAGCTTTCTTACAATCAATGAAACACATGTGAATACTTGTTTTAGCCTCTTTATATGTTGGTACTAATATTCTTATACAAAATATTGCTTCTCTTGTTCCACTGTTATATCAAAAACCAAACTGTTCTTCCTGGACTTCATGGTCTACCTTTAATTTTTATTCTCTCCTGTATGATCTTGAGCAATATTTTAATTGTGTGACCCAACTGATTTTTCTAAAGTCGGACATTCTGTTGCTTTAGGTTTTTTTGGGCAACATTATAAAGACTGATGTCTTCAGGTTATTTGGTATGTATCCTGAATTGTATAAATAGTTAGTTATATAGAAATGTAGTGTAAAGAGAGAGGGATAGTATCTCACGGT
Source organism: Oreohelix idahoensis (assembly GCA_024509875.1). Lineage (NCBI taxonomy): Eukaryota > Metazoa > Mollusca > Gastropoda > Stylommatophora > Oreohelicidae > Oreohelix > Oreohelix idahoensis. The sequence goes on from JAMPIV010001134.1 coordinate 712,898, forward strand.
GAGATAGTCATGATGCTATTTGGTTCCCCTTCCTTTATCTAGCTCATGTATGGCTCCATGAATATACTTGTGTAAGGCAGATGCTGCTTCCCAGATAAAAGTCTTGGCTGACTAGCTAAACTACATGAGTAAGGTAGGAGTAATCTTGATTAAGAGAATGTCTATCCTTTGTATACAAAGACTAAGATGGTGAGTGAGGAAGAAGAATCAGAAAAGATCAACAGCTTACAAAGTGAAACAGCAAAGTGAATGGCACACTAGAGGCATAACATGGCATAGAAATAGATAACAGTTGGCCATTGTGAGGTTTTTACCATGTAAATATCCTAAAAAACATAGTTTTACAATGAAACGACAAGAACGAACGAACGAACGAACTTTATTTTCGAAGGGTTGAGAATTGGGCGCGCAGGCCTGTCTAACATTCTGCCCTTTCACTCTCATTAATCTTGCATACTATATCCTTTTATTCCCACGTATTACTTTAAGCATTAATTTAAAGGCATGCAACATTATAAAGTTAACATAACAGTATTCATTTACAGTATACAATCATAATAAAAAATGAGTAGCCTAGGTTTTTTTTTTTTTTAAATAAACAAGATAGTGACTGAAGAAAAATAATAATAATAACAAATAAAATAATATAAACAAAACAATAAATAAATAAGTTATGTATACCGACACTCACTTATGCGGTCAAAACGTCTAATCTGTAGTATTTTTGAATGTGTCATCAATCCTCAATACAAAAATTACAAAAACACATTCTCGCTTACATCCATACATTCTTGGCGGAAATTGAAATAATAATAATAACACTTTCTTGCGCACTTCTGTAGCAGAAAAAGTCTTTCAGCAGTTTAAAAAAAAAAAAAAAATTATATCTGCATGTACATCACCCATTTAAGCAAACGGAAACATTCACATCTCTAAAGTACAGTGGTATGCGGGTACATTCTCACATACATTACATTATATAATAGTATTACATGGATATAAAACAAATCATTCCCATTAAAAACGAGCGGAAGAGGAAAAGAAATGTTGACCTATGGATGAGATGTTGACAGGCAAATGATGTTTCTATGGGGGTAGATAATCAGTGTTTAGGAAGTGTTTGAAAAGTGCTTTGTTAAATGAATATTGTGTAGGTAGGCTTTTTAGGTGGTGTGGAAGGCTGTTCCATAAGTAGGCTCCAGAGTAGGCTAGACTCTGTTTGAACAGGTCGATCCTAGGTTTGGGCAGACGTAACTGATGTAATTGTAGTCCCTCTCTTCTACTGGTTTGAAACAATGATCGTAGGTACGGCGGAGCATTGTTTGATAGAATTGCGTGGGTCAGCTTAGCTTTGTTGTAGAGAAGACGTTTTTTTCAGGGACAGTATTGTGGGTTCTTTTCCTGTCCTTGTGTGTGATATCGTGCGATTATCGGTGATCAGACGTATTGCTCTCTTATGCAGGGAGTGCAGTCTCTTTGAGGTGGAAGCAGGGCAACCATCCCATAGTGTAGAGCAGTAATCTAGATGTGTCTGTATATGTGAGGTGTAGAACAATAGTCTAGTGTCTGCGTCTAAGAAGTGTTTTATTTTGGCTAGCTGGTACGTCTTTTGAGCTAAGTGTTTGGTTAAATTCCGTACATGGGAGTTCCACGTTAAGTGCTGGTCAATCGTGATTCCTAGAACTTTGTGTTCTGTTACATATTCAATTTGTACTGATTCCGCGTGTACCTGTAGCGATCTTTTGGTGCAGTTTAGGAGTTTCTGTCTGGTGGTAATCAACATAGATTTCGTTTTTGCTGTGTTTAATGGCATACGATTCATATTACTCCATTTTGTTAGATTGTCTACATCGCATTGAAGAGTCATTTCAAGTGCCACGCAGTCATTGTCACTAGTGTAGATAGTACAATCATCTGCAAAGAGGTCACATGTTGAATATTTTAGATGTAGTGGTAGGTCGTTGATGAACATTGCGAAGAGTAGGGGCCCAAGAATAGAACCCTGCGGTACTCCTGTATCTATCTTCGAGAAATCTGATGTCGAGTTGTTGTGAAGCACTAACTGTTGTCGATCTCCCAGGAATGATTTGATGATGTTTAGTGGATTAGGGCCTATTCTGAGGGTTTCCAACTTTTGAACCAAGATAGTGTGGTCAATCATGTCAAATGCTTTTTTGAAGTCAACAAAAACAGCACCACCTAATTTCCCATCATTTACGTTCGACAGCCAGTTATCTGCCATTTTGGTGAGAGCTGTGTGACAGGAATGTTTGGGTCTGAAACCTGACTGGCTCTCAATGAGCAGTTTGTTTGTTGTTGAAATGTGGTGTTGTAAATGTGTTTCTCTAGTGGTTTTGAAAGAGATGATAGAAGGGATATTGGTCTGTAACTGTTGGGATCGCTATGTGAGCCAGATTTATAGAGAGGATACACTTTGGCAGATTTAAATGCTGTGGGAAAGTAGTTGTGTGCAATACATTGTATGTACACATAGGTTAAGGAGTCGCAAATGATGGGTGCAGCGTAACGTAGAATCTTATTGCTGATACCATCAAGACCAGATGAATTGTTGTTTTTTAATGCCAAGATATATTTGAGAACTTCGTGTACTGTTAGAAAAGGAATATCTCTAAGATCTGTTATGGTATGTTCAGTGTTGCAGAAGGCGGTCAGTTTACTAATATCGCAGTCCATTGGCTTTAGTGTCGATTTGAGATGGTTAATTTCTGTTTTGAAGTGGTTACTAAAATGAGTAGCCGTGAGGGTGCAGCTTTTTGGTAAAGAGTTTAGTGACTTTGTTTTGTGTGTTAGTGTTCTAATGGCCGCCCAGACGTCTTTACTGTTTGCTTTGTCTTGAATCATCTTTCTGAAATGTAGTTTCTTTTCCAGACGAATGAGGTATTGTACTTTGTTTCTAAGCATCCGATACCTGCTGAAACAGCTATGTAGTGAACTCCTGGTCCCCTGGGGAGGAATCTACTGTACAAAACAACAGGGAAGAGGCAACACCTCTAATAAATAAAGAATTCTGTAATGGCGAGTGCTCCCCAAATTCTGTTGAAAGGAAGCATTCTCTGAAAGACAACCTTAAAATTGGAAGGAGGAACCTTAAAAATAGGCATGTGAAATGTTAGGATGATAAATGGAATGTCAGTCCAAATAATAAACTCAGCCAAAATATCCAGATACAGCAGTCATCATTTCACGAAAGACTGGTAAGGCTAACAGTAAAAATTGCTTGCATATAGAAATGTAGGCACAGTCTGGTGGCTGCTTCATAAGTGACCTGCGTGCACTAAGTGGTAATTAGCATCATATGTATTTCAGACTGGCATGAATCATAATAAGCAATGCAGTGTAGGAAATATTAATTTATTCCTGTGTTAAATAGTGCACTCTTTCCTGTATATTAAAATACATCCCAGATGTGAAAAACTGGACAGCTGCAGACAATGACCTATGGAATACTAAAACATACCTATCAAATTGAAGGCAAGGCCAATAAAAAAGCACAGAATGAATCCTCGTCGAGGGTTGTCATTTGGCCCATGGCCCACGCCAAAATATTCCAGGAATGGGAATATTTTGTCCTTGCAAAGGGCCTGAAATATAATATTTTAAAAAGTTATATTTAGACAATCATTTATTTGAACATCAAACACAAATACAATCACATCATGAGGATGCTGTTATACTTCTGCTTTGTTGCAAAAGGACCATTTTCAGAGAAATTATGCACCAGACTTCATGCAGCAATTTTATAATATAGCTGTGGAACAACCACAATGGGCTACAGAATTTAGATCAGTAATTAACATATCACCTTTTACTTGTTCCAAAGTTTTGTTCAATTTTTTTTCATTTTGTTGATTATTTACTTTCTTCTTTCGGTATTTCTTTCAGGTTTTATGATTTTCTTGCATTGTTATTGTTCTTTTTTCGCTCATCACTGTGGTTGTTTACTTTTTCCATCTGCTTGTATCGCTCATTTGATGTATGTTTTTCATCATCGTATGTTTTTGTAATACCTATATGTAATTCTTGTCATTGTCACCTGTTTGTAACTGTGGCTGACGAAGGGTAGAAACACGAAATGTCCAGTGTTTCCTGTGAACCGTTAATTTGTAGAACTGATTCAATACCATTTTATTGGTTTATATACTTATATATATCACCTGTTACTTTCACAAACACTTCAAGTTGGCAGAACTGATACAATCAGGAGGAAATAAACAATTTGGACATTGCAACGAAGTGCGTGGTGGAAAAAAACAAAATCAATAAGACGGTGACATTTGGGATTCATGATCAAAGTGCATCAGCACTCCCCCCTTCATCCTCATGTCTGTTAAGGTGGTATAAGAGCTGAAACATTTGTCTGTTGGGCAGGCTCCTTCTAATTATTAGACTACCTCCTGTTGTAATGCTCTGTATAAAGTGTCCTTTCAGAAATAAAAATGTGGACCATCTTTTATGAATAACAATATTTTACAATGCAGCTGCTGATTCTCAGTCACATTGACCTCCTTACCTGGAAGACTTTTGGTGCTGACATAAGGCTGGCTAAAGCAGAAGACAGGGTAGCAGAAAAGATACCAGCCAGAACAAGGGGTCCCCATGCTGATGACATTTCAATAACCTGAAACATATATAATGATGCTACAATAATATGAGAATATTCATATTCCAGAATATGAATTCAAATATATATTTCAGCCAACGTCTTTATTTTAAATCGTTGCTTTATGAGTGTTTATAGTGTTGTTGTTTTCTCTCAGCCATATCTTTCTCTTACAATGCTGGCCATTAGTTTTGATCGGTAAGTACACTGTGTATTAGTTTACAGCTAGGCTGAGATATCTGTGCCTTTTGGCCCGACACATCCGATTTCAGGAAGCAATTTTTCCCTGCCACCTCAAGCCTATATGTAAGCTATACCTCATTTCCATCCAATAGTGCAGTGAAGTGGCTGCACCTGTGCACTAACATATATTCTAAGCATTTTTTTTTCCATGATGGTAAAAATATTTTCTACGCAATACGTAACTTAGTTTACAGTTTATTAACATTTTAAACAATAAATGTTTATCAAACGTTAAACAATAAGCTTTCATTAAATATTTCCAGAACACAAAACCAGGCTGTCAGAATCATTTCAGGAGTACTGACATCAACCCCAGTTAATGAAATTAACAGGGTGACAAAACCCTGTGTAGTTCCTGTAGGTCTCTGGTGAGACACAGAAAGAATTCAGCTACTGTGCCTTGAAGCCTGTCGTACAAGGCAACTAACATGAGGATAGTGTGATTCGCTTGTATAGCTAGGAGGTGTTGTCGTACGGAAGGTCCGGGGTTCAAATCCTGGGCAAGCCACTCACGTCTGTTGTTTTTCTGTTGTCTAGTGTTCTACTTCTTTATTTCTTACGAGTGCCTGAAAACATACCTTTATGTTTGTCTAATATTTATTTACTGTTTACAGGCCTCGGGTTTCCCTTCCTTATGTGTCATTAATGTTTATACAATACCAGAAACCTACCCTCTGTTCTATACTACTGTTCTTAAGTCTTCTATCATTTACTAGACACAGTATCAAGGTCTTTGTCTTGTGTGGACTGACATATACTGTATAATAGGGGAACAACAGAAGTGATTGCATCATTAATAAGGCTAAGCTGCCCATTGTAAACTTCCGGTGTTGTCTTGCGTTTCGCACTAATGACCGGTCAGTAAAGCATCTTTTTTTGGGGATGCCTAGCTGGCCGGGAGGATAGTGTGATTCACTTGTATAGCTAGGCAGTGTTGTCGTACGGAAGGTCCGGGGTTCAAATCCTGGGTAAGCCACTCACGTCTGTTGTTTTTCTGTTGTCTAGTGTTCTACTTCTTTATTTCTTATGAGTGCCTGAAAACATACCTTTATGTTTGTCTAATATTTATTTACTGTTTACAGGCCTCGGGTTTCCCTTCCTTATATGTTATAAACATAAGGTTATGCATGGCTGGAAACCTCAACATGTAAAACACATTGCTAAAGAAACCACCACTGAAGAGTATGAGTAAACTTGGTGCAAGCTTCCTGCAAGGGAACAAAAAGTCCATTTGTATGGCCTTGAAACCAATCAACATCTCAATCCAAATTTAATATATGGATGCTTGTGTAGAACAGTAAGGTTGAAATAGTATGAATGTTAATAAGAATCGATGTCATTGCACTCCAGGCAAACCAATAGGTGCTCATTGTCCCTCAGCAAATGTCGAAAGGTATAAATGCTAAATGTTCCTGTTGCGCACAGGTTGTATACACGCCGGATGCGTCCTCTCATACGTCCATCCCTTCTGGTCTTATGTTTGATGAAAATTTCAGCAGTCTTAGCCTTGATGATTAATCGATTGCAGTGTCTTTCTCTAATAGGTGATCATGAATTGCCTTCAGTATTTCTCTCTTATCCATGTCCAATGCACCTTCTATGGCTGCTCTTGAAGCTAGTCTGTCAGCGCTTTCATTGCCGCATACCCCTGCATGACCAGGACAGTAGATCCATATCAGTTCTTGAAGATTTGATGCTTCTATGGAGGTTTTCTATTCATGTTGGAGCCATCCATTTTGGACCTTTTGAAGCATGGACTGTGATCTGATACAATAACTGCTTTTGTTAATAAAGTCTCAGACAGCTATCTTAAGGCAGCAGTAACTGCGTCTACCTCCATTCTCATGCTAGAGGTTGTTATCATGTAAGCCCCGATATGTTCAGCGACAGTTCTGCCCTTTACTCTAGCAAAGAAGCCCCACCCTGATTTATTCCCACGGATTACAGACCCATCAGTTTACACAATGGCATCATCATCCCCAGCATTAACGTTTATAAGCTGATCAATTTCCAGCTCTGCTCTCCCATTGGCCCAAGTTCTGCACTCTTTACCAAAGCTGATGATGACTTGCTGGTAGTTCATCCAGCTCTCATCTGACTTACTCCACTCGTCTCCCTTGAATATATTTTCAACTGTGGTCACCTGTCTAATAGTCTCCTTTACCTGCGCCATCCTTGACATTCCCCTCTTTATTCTTGCTCCTTTGATGTCAGCTATGTTCCCATGCATGGGAAATGGTATGAAAAGATCATCAATGTGGAACTGATGACAAGAACTGGACACGTGCCAGTGGAATAAGAAATGAAAAGAAGATGATGGCTTTGGGCAGAACACACACTGAGGAGACCTGTTGAAAGTGTTTCAATGATGTCCTTGTTCTGGAATCCCCAGAGAGGTAGAGGAAAAACACAAGATATGAAAAGAGCCTGATTCTTGTTTTTGTTAGCCATTTGTTTTGATGTTAATATCTGTTGCTCATATTTGAATGCAGCTGTGGCCAGATCCCACTCTCTCCTTGACTTCTGTTTCACATCGGCCATACTCTGTTATTATGTGTCCAAGAGACGAGAAAAGTTTGACTTGTTCCAGAATCTTCCCATTTATTCTTATATTTAAAGTTAGCTTCTCATCTGTTTTATCCATTTTCATACTTTTTGTTTTCTCAGTGTCCCATCCATATTAATGACCTATGTTGTTTACTTGCTTTACTGGTTCTTGCTATTCTTGTTCACTTTAAGCTAACAAAACTGCATCATCTGCATATTTAAAGTTGTTCATTGATTTTCCACTGATATTTAGTCCTGGCATTTCTTCTGTCTGAACAGGTTTCCTGGGCAGATGTTACATAGGCAAGGAGATAATATGTATCCTTGTCTTGCTTTTAAAAAAAAATATCAATCAATATATGAGTAATTCCTGCCAGATCTTACTGTTGCAGTTTGTTCCCAGTATAGGTTATTAGGCAGCTGATATCTTTTCCACCAAGACCTATTTTTTCCAAGGCATTCTATTAGTTTGTCAAAGTGGAATGTCAAAAGCTGTCTTGTACCCCATGAGGCACGTATAAATACTTTTTTGACTTCAGTGTATTTTTCTTACTGTTCTTATACAAATATTGCTTCTCTTGCTCTGCTATATTTTAACTGTAAAACTCATCTGACTGATTTTTCCAAAGTCTGAACATGCCTTTGCATTAGGTGTTTTGGGCAAAGTTATAAAAACTGATGTCTTTAGGCCATGTAGCAATGTATCTTGTGAAGTATAGGGCATGACAAAGATCTATAATTTTATCTATATCAAATTCCTCTATGTTTTGCATCATTTTTAGTTTTATAAAATCTACTGAATTTTCTTTTCTCATTGTAATTATTGCTTTATCTATTTCTGATCAGAAAATGTTTGAACCTTTATTAATGTAATGTGATGGTTTGTTGCCTCTACTGTCAAAACATCACATACATTTCTTTGTCTTTTGATGTGCATTCTGGAGTGTTTTTTTGCTTCCATTCTTTCTGCCATTTTATTCCTCTGTCATCCTTGCCCGACTTTCTTAACTCCCTTTTGGACAAATTTTTGTTTGCTGGTTGTATACTTAAACAGTCCCATTTTGTGCTTAACTTCCCTGCAGGATTTTCTCTTATGTATGGTTCCATGCTTTCTGTCAGCAAATTCTCTAAATTATTTTCTCTGACTGACAGAAGCATTTCTAATGAAGTAGAGCAATATTCCTAACTTACAAAGTTCTAAAATGTTATTAAACTTGGATTACTTGCAAATAATCAACAACAAAAACACTTTTCTTCAGTGGGCATTCTAATACAAGTTAGCAAACCAGCTGAGCCTACCAGGTAAGTCAGAAAGAGGACTAAGGCGACCAACCACAGGACCAGCTAGCTACCCCGTACTATAAAACCTCAGCTGCTAAAATTATGACTAGATCTAATTAAAGATATTCATCTTGTACTGAAGAAGAACCTCAGCAGGACAACATGACATTGAAGGCATCTAAAGAGAATTGAGCTGGTCAGGACTGCTTGGAAGGATCTGGTTAAGATGCTCGAAACAGTGATTATGTTTTCTATTTCACTTCTGTCAAAGCTGGAACAAAAAAACTGTTAATTTCTGTAACATTTTAATAAAATTATGCAGATGTTAGCTAGTGCTAATTTGCTAATGTAAAAATGTGACACACATTTGACTCATCTCATCTCATCTCAACCCATAACCCGTCATGGGTCGTAGGGGTGCCATGGTGGAAGCATCAACAGACAGGGTCCTCCACTGCTCTCTATTCTCAGCAATGCGTACAAGTGTGGAGAAACCGTGTCCTGCCCATTCTTTGATGTTATCAGCCCAGGATTTTCTTTGCCTTCCTCTTCTCCGTTTACCTTCGACTGTTCCCTGGAGGATCGTTTTCGAAAGGGAGTCATGACGAGTTACATGCCCAAACCAGGCAAGCTTTCGACGTTTCACTATTGACAAAAGTGGTTCTTGATGGCCTGCATAGGTGTTTATCTTCTCTCTAACATAGACATTTGTTTTGTGCTCTTTATAGCAAATGCGCAAAATTCTTCTATAACATTTGACTACACATTGTTAAATATAACTGTACTCCTAGCGTTACACAATAATATTTATGTACCTGATATGAGTGAATAAGTCCGTATTTGCATCCTTCTGGAACTAGAGAGCAGTTCTTCAGAAACTGAAAACTATAGCTGTATTCTTCCGATGTGTATACTCGAGCAGCTGGGAAAGAGAAGAACCAAATAATTCAGAGATGCCTCCCATCCATATTCTAATTATCCTGTGTCTTCACTATTAAAGACTCCCATTCATGTCTTCTGACCTCTTCTAGAGCACAGTTTTTATTTTAGTTACATTTATTATGCTGTCACACAACATCTTAGTTTTCACTCCGTCAAAAAGTTTTGTAACCCTGACCATAATAGCCCGTATATGCAGGTTTTCTTATCCTGATTTCAATATATGCCCATCACTTCTTTTGTTTATTGCCCATGCTCTAGAGCAGCGGTTCGCAACCTTTTTTCGCTTGCGTACCCCTTGGCAGCCCATTTCTATAAATTGTACCCCTAATATTAGCAAAATATTTGAAATTAATATAGTTGCTGTTATTCAAAATTTATAGATTATAACCAGAAATAAAGGGGCCAACCACGGGATTAAAAAACAATGTAATAAAAAGGTGAACAAACAGTGCATATATTTTTACATTTAAAAAATCAGAAGTTACAATAAAAATTAACACATTTAATTTATTAATAATAATAATAAAAACGTTGTTATTGTTAAAAGTTGAAATCACTTTTTATAACACACGTCACGTGACCATGACAAACGTTCAGTGCGATCCTTGAGCTTGTTTTGAGGCACATAGTTTTTTGAAATCAGGTTCAAGTGATGTAAGATACAGTCTCAATTCTGGACCTGCATTCAGTTTACTACAGTATTTATTTTTTATAAAGGTATAAGAAGAGAAAACCCTCTCCACCAACTCAGTATTTGTAAATGGCAACAGAAACTTAAGTGCCTTGTCGGTCAGCTGTTCATATTCACTGCTGATGTCTCCCCAAAAGTTAATAAGGAATTTTCCTTTGAATTCAGCTATTAAAGTAGTATCAGTCGAAAGTTCAATCAACTTCTCTTTTTCGTTGATTGATAATGTGGCTGCTTGGAAATATTCTTCTTCAAAGGGATTTACAATCCAGTAATTCTCTTTTCCAGGTTTTGGAAAGTACTTCTCGAAAGATGATTTTAGCCCTTTCAAGTGTTCAATTATTTTCTTGCTCATTTCCTGGGAGAGGTGCAGCTCTTTCTCAGATAGGAAATTGTGCAGAGTTTCAAATACCCCAGGCTGGCCTTTTCCAATACACGACCTCCAAAAATCTAATTTTTTAATCATAGATTCAATTTTGACTGAAACATTGAAGATCGTTACCAAGCTATTCTGAGGTGCAAAATTTAGTTTGTTTATTTGTAGGAAAATATCCGATAAGTATGCAAGACTCTGAAGTCAATCACAGTCGTGTAACTTTGAAGTAAGTTGGAAAGGATGGTCTTCAAAAAAAAGTTGGACTTCATGTCTAAGTTCGAACAGCCGGGTAAGGACTTTACCACGTGAGAGTCACCTTACTTGTGTATGAAGGAGCGGGGTAGAATGAAGACTATTCGTCTCTTCACACAGTGCTTTGAAAAGCCTCGAGTTTGTGGACTTTGACTTTATTTATTTATTTATTTTTTTTTCTTAACCAGCGGCACTTGGGCTTTCAGCCCTTCGGCCCAATGACATGTCATTGCGAGGCTGGGGAACCTGAGGACTTTCCTTCCAACCTGGTCAGGAGCTTTGCTCCTTCCCATCCACAGAGGGTTTATCACAGGAGCCGTTCAGGTTATTCAGTCAAATTTCCGGTCGTAAACATTCCTTCAAACGCTGACGCCCGGGTTTGAACCATGAACACCTGGTCGCCAGTACAATGCCGAAGCCATTACACCAGCGCGGCTCCCACTTTGACTTTATAAAATTAACCACTTTCACAGCTTCATCAAGAACGATTTTTAATTCACCAGGGAGGCGGTTAGATGCAAGGCTTTGCCTGTGGATGCAGCAGTGGCTCCAGGTTATACTGGGGGCTACCTTCGTGACACGAGTGCGAAGACCAGAGTAGCAGCCTGACATAGACTTGGCTCCGTCATGCATAGTCCACAACAATTAGACCAATTAATGTCCTTTTCTTTGAAATAAGAATCAATAGCATGAAATATATCCTCACCTCTTGTAAGCCCTGACAGAGGATGACAAAGCGAAAGGTTTTCTTCAACTTCATTGCTTTTCAAATACCTCACAATAACAAGCAAAACGGCGAAATTAGCAATTTCTGTGCTTTCGTCAACTTGAATAGCAAAGAATTTACTATTTTTAATTCTACTTATTATTGTCGCTTCAACATCGTCAGACATATCCTGCCTTCTTCGAGAAATTGTATTGTTCGAAAGAGGGATAGCGTTCATTTTGCGAACATGTTCCTCTCCGAGCATGCACAGAACGGCATCTTTTATACAAGGAGAAATTAAATTCTCAGCTTTAGTATGATTTTTACCACATTTAGCAATACGATAACTAATACGGTAGGAGGCTTCAACCGCATTTTCGTTATCTTTGTTAGCTGACGACAAGTACGATGTCACATTCTGTTGTTTCGATAGGCGTTGAAAAAAATTGCGTTCCTTGTTTTCATAACTGGGGTGTTTTGTTTGTAAATGCCGCAAGAGTAACGAAGGTTTCATGCTACCATTGAATAATACTTCCCAACACACTACACAGTGGGGCTTAGCACAGTCCTCATCTCATATAAACGAAAACCCATACTTCATGTATTCGTCACTGTATTTTCTCTTTTTAGCTCTATGTAAAACTGAAGATCGTGTCTTTTCACTATCCTGCACCAAAGTCTTAGGCGTGTCCTGAGAAGTACTTGGCGATTGATCACATTCCACATTATGTTTCAGCTTTTTTACTGTGCCGGTTTTCAACCACTGATCCATATCTGATAATACACGAATTGAACAATTAATCACTTTAAGTTAAGTTAAAACAATGACAAAAACTACTGTATATAGAAACACTGTCTCACGTTTGTAAAATTTGGGTCAAGAATTGACACTATTACTTTCGGGACATTAGACGTTCATAGATAGTGTGGAAGATCAAACGAGTCATATTTTTGATGAAATATTCAACGGCACAACTATAATCCCATAGTCATCATAATGAAGACTATTGTGTAAAAATATTGAATTGTAGTCACACGAAACGCCATAGATTTTCACACACGCCAGTCCAAGCAGACAGCACGCCAGTGGCGCGCAAGAAAAACGGAGGAGATTGTCTCACACAGTTCATGTTGTATAGTATAGCGTTGAATTAATTTCACAACTTTTGACTTGTCTTTTACACTGTTGACATATGTATCTTTTTTCCGCCATTACTCAATTTTTTTCGCGTACCCCTGAACGTCCTGTCGCGTACCCCCAGGGGTACGCGTAACACAGGTTGGGAACCGCTGCTCTAGAGCATCACATGTTGGGCTGATTACACTGACTAACAAAAAAAAACTTTTTTTTTCTTTCTCTAACATTTCTATGTTTTTCTGGTCAATTTTAATGCGCTGTTTTTAAATCTGCAAACCGTTTTTCTCTATCAGGTCGGGATCTCTAGAAATACGCAATTGAAGTTTTTTAACAACGCATACAGTATTACAACATCATTTGTACAAGAAGTATAACAGTTATGTAGGCTTGAATTTCTTTGCAGTCGACTTTCGTCGGTGAATGGCATGTGGTACATCGCGATGAAGCATCCAACAATAATCGGCAAGCATGGTCACACTCCACCGTCCATGATAACGTGAGTCCATTACGGCGATATCTTGATGGAATCGTTCTCCATGTTCATCGCTGACTTCGCCAAGGTTGTCAGGGGGAAAAGTCAAGATGCGAATCGAGCAAATGGATTTTGAGGGACATGTTACAGCCCATAATTCTGTATGCATCTATGCACTACTTAACAATATGCACATAGTCGACAGATTTGTGATTTCCCAGAAAGTTATCGACGATCGATTTGAATGCCATCAATGCGCGAAGTTCACTACCATGTAACAAGTTCTCGAATTGTTTGTCTGCAATAACTTTCCTAATCTGAGGTCCTACAAAGATACCTTCCTTTATCTTTGCATCGCTAATTTGCGGAAACTTTTCTCGAAGATAAGTGAAAGCTTTGCTCGTTTTCACTAACGCTTTTACGAAACACTTCATGAGCCCCAACTTTATATGTAACGGTGGTAAAATGATGCTGTCTTTGTTAACTAATGGCTCGTGTATTACATTTTTATGCCCGAGCTGCATATGATCCCTGATAGGCCACACCTTTCTTGCATAATGTTCCTGTCTGTTGCAGCTGTCCCATTCACATAGGAAGCAACAAAATTTAGTATACCCAGTCTGCATGCCTGTGAGAATTGCAATGACCTTTAGGTCTCCACAAATCCGCCATTGGTAGTCATTGTACTTTATTTTTGCCAAAAGTATAGCCATATTGTCATAAGTTTCTTTCATATGAACAGAGTAGGCTACTGGAATTGATGAAAATAAATTTCCATTATGCAATAACACGGCTTTTAGACTAGTCTTGGAAGAGTCGATGAAAAGTCGCCATTCGTTGACTATGTGCTCATGACCGAGGTGCACCATTAGACCTTTTACATCTTTGCAATAGCAAATATCATCATCCATCTCAAAGTATTGAACACGTTCTCTGTGTCTATGACGAAATTTAGATATCGGAGTATTGGGCGCTAAAAGATTCCATTCTTTGAGTCGCGAACCGAGTAATTCCGCTTGTCCTTTGGTGAGAGCGAGATCACGTATTAGATCTGAAAGTTTTGAATGGTTAATTAAGTGAACACCATCATTCACCGGTATATAATCCGAGTCAGAATTAGTTTCTAAAGCAGGTAAACTATCACTTTCTGATGGTTCATTCACGTCCAACGGATATTGTTCTGGTGGAACTGGGATCGGACACGTGATTGGATCATGAGGCACTGGTTTCGAAACCAATTCAATATTTGGATAAACCACAGACTTTCTAGTTTTAAAAGTGAAACCATAGATATTTGTCAAGCAGAAGTAACAATCAGTAGCGTGATTTGTCGGTTCACGCCATATTACTGGCACTCCAAAAGGCATCGACTTATGCTTCGGCGATTTTCGTAACCAACCTGCCAATGTATTTTCACAAGTCGAACAAACTGCATTTGGCTTCCAAGATTTATTTGCATCATCAACTTTCGAATCGAAATAAAGTTCATATGCTTTCTTTAGCAATGGTGTAAAGTTTTTCTGGTGAACACGATCTGTAAAATATCCGCACACGTAACAGAACAGATCAGCCGAATTTCTACAACTTCTAGAAGCCATATTTCATTCGGAATTATTTCAAAATACAGTAACTATTTGAAATATAACGTAACATATGTCATGCATCTTTTAGCAGTATAAAAAGTAGAATTATTTTGCATTTTATTAATTTTTAAAAAGTTATATAGTAAAAATGAAACGGAGCAAATAACGGTTTCCCAAAAATATATTTATTTACAAATATCTTAAGAACCCGACGTGATAGAGATAAACGGATTTCAAATTTGAAATCAGCGCAAGAAACTGACCTAAGAACAGTTATTCTTATATAAGAAAGAAAAATGTTGTTTGTCAGTGTTATTCTATCCAATGCACAAAAGGCAGGTTGGTGTATCTTTAAAAACGCCTCTCATCCATCATCTTCCACATAATTTTCTATTCCATATCTTTTAGATGTCTGTTACCCACTCAATCCAAGTTTGACTGGGTCATCCCCTTTTCAAGGTTGCGACCATTACCATTTTTAGCAAAAGTCTATATTTTATATATATTTCCAATGACTGACACTGTTTTTATATGAGCACATATTAGTAATGTCACTATATGAGCAATATAGAACATACGTCAATCAAAGGAAAATTACACCACATTTTGTCGAGATACTTCTGTACGGCTAACACAGATATTACTAATCTAGCACACATAAAAGTAGTGTCAGCCCTTGAAAATACAATAATATATTGACGGCCAAGATTTTCTGCTGCTGATTGACTAGGATTCATCCTCACTAGATCTCTCAACCAAATCATACTTCTCTGTATACTCCTTCATTTGTGCTGTTTTAATGATTTCTCTGATCTGTGTTTCTTAGTAGGTCTTTCTGTTATTTTATTAGCCACTTTCCTATTTCACACGCTGTGCGTTTTACTTGTTAATATTTCTGCCTTGTTTGTACTGATCTTCATGTCATGTGTATGTTTCTGTAGCTGTGTGCTGCCTCTGTGAAATATACAATGTGTCAACACTTAAAGAGTTCATTCACATCACACTGTTTAGTTGGATCACATAGTTGTTTGCATTCACCTGTGATTATTCTGTTCATATAAATGGTGATTAGTAATGATAACAGCTTTGCTATCTCCAGTTGGTATGGCACATAAAGGCTGGCCTTTGTTCTTACAAAACGTTTGAATTCTTTCTACAGCACTCAAGCTGTCTGATTTCATATTTCACTAGCACCTTCCACAGTATTTTTCTGTTTGCAGGATCGATGTTCCTATCACTATTTCAAGCTAGGTAGTCCATGAGCTATATTCTTGCCTTAAGGTCCATTCAAGCACCTGATGACAGACAACTTATCTTTGCGGTTGTTCTGGTATCTGAAAGTTTATCATGGAATTCATCTTTGCCCTCAACAATATAGCACTCACTGCAAGGTGCACAAGACAAAAAGAATTTTCCTTCATTGTATAAACATGGTGTTCTCACCCTTTCCTTGTCATCAAAGTACTATAATCCTTTCTGATGTGTTTTCATCTACTTCTATGTTTACTCTTACAGCCACATCTATCTCTCTCCTAGAACAGACTATCTATCTCAGGCTTCTCTCATCCCCATACAGTTTCTTCCTCAAGGGAGTTGGTGAAGACCATGCTGTCATAGACAACAAACACTGGGAACTAATCATGGGAGAGAATGGCATAGGAAACAGAAATGAGAATGGAGAGCTTTTTGTAAACTTTTGTGATTTAAATGATCTGGTCATTGGAGGGACTATCTTCCAACACAAAGACATACACAAGACTACACACAAAATCAGATAGACCACCTCACCACAGAAAGAAAATGGAGACGTTGCCTACAAGATGTTAGAGTAAAGAGAGGAGCTGACATAGCATCAGACCATCACCTTCTCCTGGCGTCACTGAGGATAAAATTGAGGGCGCACAAAGACAGAGCAGAAAGATCAAGCCCGAAGTATAATACCCAGAACATTATGAACAAAGACACAAGAGTTCAGTTCAATCTAAAGTTGAGAAACAGATTTGAAGCACTGGAGAGCCTTGAAGAGGAAAGTATAGATAACCATTGGTGCAAAATTCAGGAAGCATATAGAAATACATGTGAAATTCTTGGCAAAAGAAATAAACAACAGAAGGAATGGCTCACAGAAAACACATGGAACCTCATTAGAGAAAGGAGAGACATCAAACAGCAAGTAAACAACTGTAAAGAGGCAGAAGAGAAAACACAACTGCTTAAAATATACTGGGAGATAAACAGGAAAGTGAAAAAGAGTGCCAGACAAGACAAAAGAGAATTTATTGAAAAACTAACAGAGGAAGCCGAGACTGCGACCAAAAAAGGAGACTTGAAAACATTATATAATATTACTAGAACTTTATCAAGAAACAGCTAAACCACAATACAACAGTGAAGAGCAGAGAAGGTCAAAGCATTAGTGATGAAGAGAAACAAAGGGCCAGATGGGCTGAATATTTTAAGGAAATCCTAAACCGAAACCAACCAGTACTGCAATCCATCATAGAACCAGCAGAAGAGCCACTACAGTGCAACATGAACCCACCCACTAAACAAGAGATCTCTCGGGCAATAAAACAGCTGAAAAATGGGAAGGCCGCTGGACCAGATGGAATACCACCAGAAGCCCTGAAGGCAGATATACTATACACTATAACCAGCTCTTCAAGAAAATCTGGGAACAAGAGGCCACCCCAAAGAGCTGGAAGGAAGACCACTTTATCAAGCTGCCAAAGAAAGGAAACCTGACTGTATGTAGCAACTGGAGGGGTATAACACTACTAGCAGTGGCTGGAAAAACTTTGATCAGAGTTTTGTTAGACCGTATTAAAAAGGCGGTAGATGACAAATTTAAAGAAGAACAGGCAGGATTTCGTGCAGGAAGATCATGCACAGACCAGATAGCAACACTCAGAATCACCATAGAACAATCAAATGAGTGGCAGACCCCCTTGTAAGTAAATTTTGTGGACTTTGAAAAGGCTTTCGACAATGCAGACCGTACTGTGATGTGAAAAATGAGACATGGAATCCCAGAGAAATTCATTAAAATCATCCAAGATTTCTATCAGGAGGCCTCATGTTAAGTAGGACACAAAGGAAAGCTATCAGAGCCCTTCACAGTACAAAGTGGAGTCAGACAGGGATGTCTGCTATCACCAACAATTTTTCGCATGGTCACACACTGGGTTATGAGACAGACAACAGAGGGAGAGAAAACTGGAATACAGTGGACATTTATCACACAGCTGGCGGATCTAGATTTTGCAGATGATTTGTGCCTTCTGTCACACAGACAGCAAGATATGCAGGAGAAAACAAATAGATTAGTAACAGAAGCAGCAAAGATGGGACTGCACATAAATGTAAATAAAACAAAAAGAAATGAGAATAAATAATAGGCAGACGGACTCGATGAAGATCAATGATCATGACCAGCTGTGCTTTTAATGCCCATCGACCAATATGGAACTCCTCAGCGATATCCAATGGGAACAAAATTAGAATCTTTAACTCAAATGTGAAGTGTATGCTGTATGGCTGAAGCATGTCTAGTATCACCGCCAAGCTTCAGACATTTGTAAATAGATGTCTCTGATGGATCCTTTGTATCAGATGGCCATATGTAATAACAAATATAGAGCTAAGGAAAAGATGCGGACAACAGCCAATACAGACATAAATTAAGGTAAGAAAGTGAATCACTGCTATTATTTGTCTTCTTCTTTGTAATGTCATGACATGACAATTTAGTTTAAAGGGAACAGGACCTGGGGAAATGTCAGACAGTTGATCCAATAATCTGCATTAAGGACATGCTGCTGACAAAAATTCTTTGCCAACTTGTGGAAGTGTATGCACTGAAGCTTATATCACAAAAACAGGTTTGTGTTACGTGCAGTGCATTGATAATGGTAAGACGTTTATTCATGAGGAGCAGTGAATGGGTGCCCAAAAACAGATGAGAATGTCTGGTAAACTGAAGACATTCTATGGAATGACAGGTGCACAAAAGGGCGCTTATTGTCGATTTTCCTGTCTAGCTGATATTATGAATGCTCAACGCTGTTGTTACACATTAGAAAGATTGTCACAGGCCGATTGTCAAAAACAGCCTGGGTTTCTTGTATCAAGGATTATCTTGCTGCACGATAAAGCCAGGCCACACAATGCAAACTGTAACTGTGAGTTTGTATGACTCTATGAATATGAGGTGTTACACCACCCATCTAATATCCATGACCTGGCACTTGGTGAATTCTAGATCTCTGGAACCTTGAAAAGTAAACGCCTGTAGGCAATCTGCAACCTATGATGAAATTCAGTAAGCTGTAACATCTTAAGTGCCAACAGTTTGACCCTCAATGCCTTGATGTCATGGTGAAATAATTGCTTGGAAAAAATGTGTACACAAGTCTGGTGATTACATACAAGTAATGCTTTCCCAGTGTCTGATTGTCTTAGCAGCTTGAATGCTTGCCTCTCACAGCAAAGTTACCGGGTTCCGTGATCTAAACGTAGTAGCGCCACAATCCAATCTATCCAGCTGCTCGTGAGATAGAGAAAGCAAAGGCAGCAGGGAAGGAAACAGGTCACCCCACCTGACAAAGTTGGACATAGTATAGTGAAGTCTCCATAATGTCACTCCACTACAGCAGTTTCTGATATGGGACTAACTTTATCTTTAATGTGTGTCAAGGCCTTATTATATTTGTTCCTCTTTCAATAAATCAATTCACATGAGAGAGCGTTTTACCTTATTAGCTGAAGCACCTTTGTACATTGTTAATAACTAAAGACAATTAAAATACATTGACTCTCAATCAATGAACACGCAGCACTTCTTACTGTAAAATCACTAAAAACAATCAATCTGTTTGAAGTTGTCATCAAACACAGTCACTCTACATATATTATCATTCAATAACCAAATAATGCAATTATATCATCATCATTATATTCCTTTACAGAGCATGGAGTGACTACAATGCAGCTGGTCCCCTTGCAGGAAGCCTGCACCAAGCAGTCACAAGTTCTTGGTGTGGTCATTTCTGGGGCAATTTGATTAACATGATGAGGTTGCCAGCCCTATCCACAACTTCATATTAGTCAGTCACTTCGTACGACATGCCTGAGGGTGTAGTAGTCCTATTCTTTCTTAGTCTCCTTAGACCTCTGGGAGCTACATGGGGCATGCTTCTTTCTTCTTCCTCGTTCGTCCTGAAAAGCACGTTGGTTGCATTGTGTCCGTTTACAGCGAAGCTGTGGTATTTGCGCCTTTCGGCCAACACATCCGACTTCCGCACGGCATTTTTTGGGACCGAGTTTGCCTTTCCTCTTCGATCCCTACTCCTCAGCCAGACTGCAGTGATGCAGCCTGTTTCCAGGACCACCACGTGGAGGTGGAGTAGGGTCTTGGTCAGCTCTGGTTCGCTGACCCTGATGCAGGCAGTCAAGCTATGGGTCGCTTACTGCATTCCTCACTTTTGATGTGTCTTGGGTCCCATGGGGCATGCAATTATACACTATTGCTTAACTGCCAGGCAGTCACTTCACAATACTGCTAATTCATCGAAAAGTTACTTTATATTAATCACCAAACACAGTCAACTATATTACTGCTCAATCATCAGACACAGTCAATCTAAATTACTACTCAATCACCAAACACATTCAATTTATATTACTGCTCAATCATCAAACACAGTCAATCTATATTACTGCTCAATCATCAAAGACAGTCAATCTATATTACTATTCAATCATCAAACAGTCATTCTATATTACTATTCAATCATCAAACACAGTCAATCTATATTACTATTCGGGGGGTTTGGGGATGTCAGGTATTGGTAGTACCTCTGGTGAAGGAGCTGTCATGCCCTTTTCAGGGCAGCTCGGCCACCTTTGGTCCAAACCTGGCATCCAGCTCTCACCTGTGGCTCCTTGTAGCTGTCAGCATGCGACAGCGGCCACCCCCTGGGAAACGGCTTTGACAGGTCGGCTAAACTAGGTGAGGGTAGCCGACTGGTTATAAACCTTCGGTGAGTTAGGGTCTGCCTACCCATGCATACGAAGACTGGATTCGATAGACTGCGTGGAAGAAACCACCTGTTGGTTCAACGGGCATGATGGCGAGTACCAGCAACGTGCTGTGGAGCGTAAGGAGCACGGCGAGGCACGTAGAAAGCCCTGGTCATCCACTGCACCTGACTTCATCTCCAGTCGTCTTGATTTGTCTTGCGACTGGATTCAGATGGACCCAGGCGAGAGAGTGAGGTCGACGAATTGCGCAACTCTTCCTCACTTTAAACCAAATCACTGCGCAAGTCACTCTTTCATTCACTCATCCATCCACTCACAACAAGTCCTGTGGCGATGGGCGAGCGGCGAAGCGGCAGGCGTGGGTACGTCAGCAGTCGTAGTCACAGACCTACACACAGGCGGCTCAGGCCATATGGTTGTCTTCCACTGATCGGAGAAGCAGTGGGATTCGGCAGCCCCCTGAGTGACTGAGCAGCCCTCTTTAAGAAAGCACTGCTCACCTCCATGGCATGAGGAAGGGGCTAGAAAAGGTGCCCTAAAAATTGCCTGCTCCCCGTTTACCTAACCAGCCTACCGCGGTTGCTGGGTACCCTACTTTGGCGGGCGACACATAAGAAAAAGAAAGGAAAGATTTTTCCCCCTCATTCTAGGCATATGGAATGTGCGCAGTCTCCTTGACAAAGACTTTAACGCAAACAGAGGCGAACTGCCCTAATTGGGAGAGAACTGGCCAGATATAACATTGACATAGCAGCACTGAGTGAAACTCAACTTGCAGGCGAGGGCCAACTTTACGAAAAGGGTGCAGGTTATACATTCTATTGGAGCGGAAGAGGAACTGAAGAAAGACGAGAAGCAGGGGTTGGATTTGCAATCAAAACAGCAATTGTCGGCAAGTTAGCGGGGCTCCAAAGGGAATAAATGACGACTCATGATGGTCAAGATTCCCCTGCTTTATGGAAGGAAACATGCCACCATCATTAGCGCTTATGCACCAAGTATGACAAACCAGGATGACGTCAAGGATAAGTTTTATGAAGAACTACATGCAGTTCCTAAAGCAGATAAGCTCATCATTCTTGTTGACTTTAATGCAAGAGTAGGCTCAGATAACATCTCCTGGAATGGCACTATCGGAAAGTACGGTGTGGGTCGCTGTAACAGCAATGGACTTCTTTTCCTCCAGACTTGCGCAGAACATGACCTCCTTGTCACCAACACCATTTTTCGACTTCCTACCCGCAACAGGACCTCCTGGATGCACCCTCGCTCAAAGCATTGGCACCTAATTGACAATGTAATTGTTAGGAAGGACAGGCAAGATGTCCGGATGACCAAGTCCATGTGTGATGCCGAATGCTAGACTGATCATCGCCTCATTGTGTCTAAACTTAAAATTTGTATCCAACCAGCCAGGCGCCCTCAGGGGAAGAAAACTCAAAAAAGGCTGGATGTCACTGTTGCTGTCGTTTTTGACGGAGTCATAATAGGTAAATCTATTTAATACTTTTGTTGTAAAACTTTGTTGGTCAAAGTTGGATAATTGGGTATTAACTTCTATGACAGGTTGTTTAAGGGTTATCTTCTCTTTCTTTCAACTATTGTCGTTGATCTGTCTTAACGATGCTCAGTTTTATGTTGTCTAGGCATGCGCCAGTTCTGGGCGCGAACTGAGGGAACTTCCGTCAGGGAGAGGTTTTCTTGGGCTGTCGGACATGATGTCCGTTGTGATTTTCTCTATATCATCGTGGGGATTGGGAAGTTTTCGATATGACTGAAATGTCAATGTTTTCCCCAGTGATTCTTTGTTTGTCAAGAGTGACGACATTTATTAAGTGTGTATCCGGAAGATTCTGTAAAAGGTAAATGACATTCATATTAATATGCCTTTGGTTGCAGAACATTTGAAGTTACCTATCTGCGAGTGAAGCTCACAGTTCTTGAGAGACAGAATTCCTTCTTTGCTTCTTGTTCTAGCCAAATGAGATTATGTGTTTTCAATCGAACAGAAGCCTTATGAAGATGATAAATTATTGTGGACGCCGCAGGTTGACGGTATATATATGTTTAGCATGGTTTGATCGTGCCTGCTAACAAAGGATACACAGCTGTCTACATATTGAGGCCCTGTATTATGGCCAATATTTTTCAGCAAGAGGAAATATATCTGGCGGGCTATGCCAGTTGAATAACAGCCTTATGTATTATTGCTACGCAATTTAGGAGCTCGTTTGTTGGACGACAGAGCTAATTAAGTACCTGACGCGCTGAGTCAATGGTACGGAAGCTACATTATAAACTGTAACATTAGGACAGATGATGTTTGGGTATGTCCTAATTGATGTATGATGCAAGCCTTTGATTACCAGACATTTAACAGTCATTCATTATTATGTGAAGTCCTTGATCTTGTCGATTTGACTGTCCTGTTGATGCTACTGTCAGTTTCGTAAATAAATGTTTGAAACGTGCCAGCAGTCTTCAATCCATCATTGACTACTGCATGTGAGGGTATGGGTGCCTTATTGACTTTACTAAGAGCTTCAAGCATTCGCGTTATGGTCTACACCCACACTCAGCACATCATAATACCAGTACCACACATCTACAACATGTACGCTGTTTTGTGTGAGTGATCATAGTACCCCTGGCAGTGCCTCACGCTGGTGGCCGTTACATTTCTGGCCGTTAAATTTCTGGTGACCTACATCAACACCGCAACATTACACAGTCCAGGTGATAAACGACACGTTCACTCTGCCAGCCTTCACATCACGCATAAACAGTAAGTTACATTTATGGTGGACCAGATCTGTGGGTTTTCTACATTTTCAAGACAGTGGTAAATAGGTCAACAACTGGGCTGACTCACATAAACACTGGCGTTGGCATTTTTGTGTTACTGCTACATTCTGAGCTATCAAGTCACATCGTTACCTGTCAACCTAAGATCGTAAACAGTACCGCTGGTTGTTTACACTACATTCTACAAACATATCGACGTTGGATCTTCTAGTCTCAACTGGTGTCGAGTATGATTTTTGTAGCTATACTTTGGAGACCACTGCCTGTTATGAAGTTACGGTGACCTTCAACGGTGGATCGTCTACCATTGTTGTTGACAGTAGTACCGCATTATACTGCATTTTTGCGGCTATTGAGGATTGTGCTTAAAGATAAGTGGCCTGTTTAGTGTGTAAACTGTGCCTTTATTTTGTGTACACATACTGTATATTGTTTATTTACATATGCTATGCATGTTTTGTGTATACATGTTTTTGTTTACATGTTTATTTAGTGTGTATTTCCGTGGGTTGGTTGGGAAGGTGACTCCTTTTAGAATATACCACGTGAAAGAGGTTCTATCTGAGAGCGTTTTCTGTAGGGACTATAAAAATTTTCCACAGGGAAATTTGTTAGCAATATTTGTTGCTATTTACGTTTAGTTGTGCCGAGGTGTGCCTTTTCGTTGTTTTTGTAAAATTTTTTCTGTTCTTCAGTTTTGATTTGATTTGTTTGAATTTGTCTGCCTCTTCTGTCTATCATTTATTTCTATACATCTTTGTGTTTATAACAGTGTTGCCATTTGTTTGTTTATTTTCGCAGTCATCATTACACATTTTGTAACAACTTTTTTTAGTTTCGCTGTATTTTTTATTTGACTTCTACGAACGTTTTCCGTTGTTGTTTTGTATTCTTGTCTTTGTATTTATTATTGTAATACATTGTTGTCATACAGTCTATAGATATACTTGATCATGGACTATTATTCCTAATATCATACACTTTTCATATAAAAGTTATTTATAATGATAATATTATAGAGAAACAAGGTAACTATACAAGGTCTTTGACTAAGACTTGTCTCTCAAAGAGAGTGAAATAAAGTGAAGTGAGTATACAAGTCTAGTATTACAGACTTGTCTCCCATAAAAGTGGGATAAGGTAATTTATTTAATTTTTCAGGTCTGATCTCACATAGTTAGACAGAATGTCTACACTAGACTACTTTATTGAACAAGGGAAAGCCCTTGGGAAGACAGGTGAGAAGTTAGAAGAATTCGCAACTGCTCAATTTGACAAAGCATTGAAGTATGAAGAAAAGAGACAAAAAGAGGAAAATAAAAGATTAGACAGAGAATCTGAGAATTTAAGATTACAGATGCAGGCAGATGAAAGAAAATTTCAAGCTGCTGCTGAAGAGAAAAAACTTCAAGCTGCTGCTGAGGAGAAAAAACTTCAAGCTGCTGCTGAGGAGAAAAAACTTCAAGCTCAAGCTGCTGCTGAGGAGAAAAAACTTCAAGCTGCTGCTGAGGAGAGAAAATTTCAAGCTGCTGCTGAAGAGAAAAAACTTCAAGCTGCTGCTGAGGAGAGAAAATTTCAAGCTGCTGCTGAGGAACGAAAATTTCAAGCTGCTGCTGAGGAGAAAAAACTTCAAGCTCAAGCTGCTGCTGAGGAGAAAAAACTTCAAGCTCAAGCTGCTGCTGAAGAGAGAAAAGCAAAAATGGAACATGAGGAAAGACTCGCAGTTTTGGAGTTAGAGAAATTGAAATTGATGAATGCGGGTGCTCATCAAGCAACTTCGGATACAACAAAGGAGAAGTCTAATAAGATCAAATTACCTCATTTCAATCCTTTAAAGGACGACATAACGGATTATCTTGATAGATTCCAATTTTTATGCGATACGCATAAAATAAAAAAGGAAAAATATGTCGAACAACTGATGGAATTTTTTTCAGGTGAACCAGTAACTACTCTTATGACAATAGAGGAACATGATAGGACTAACTATGATGTTGTCAGAGCAGCATTACTTAAAAGATATCAACTAAAAGAAGAAGATTATCGTCTTCATCTTAAGACAATGTTGCCAGAAAATGGAGTGGATTTCTCTGACTTTATTATAAAGATACGCCGTATATTCACACGTTGGATTGAGTTGTCTCAGACTGAAAAACATATGAAGGCCTAATGGACTTATTACTTCGAGACAAAGTTATGTCATCGGTCAACGAATCTTTCCTTGCTTTTCTTCATGAGCGTAAACCTAAAAACATAAAAGACATGGAGGAATATTGTTGCCAGTTCGTAACTGCGCATCCCCATGCTACAGTTAGCAATTCTAAAGTGAAAGAAGGGTTGCCAGTTGCTTCGGCAGCACCATATGGCTCTAATTACAATCGTAAATTTCAAGGTGCTAAACAAAGCTTTAATAAGAAGAGTAATCAGAATTACACTCAATATCAAAGCAATCCATCACACAGTGGGTTTTCTTCAAAGAATTGGAGACGAGCTGATAGTCCTCGTAATGTTGGGTCTAATAATTATAGACACTTTCGCAAAGGTTATCACAATAGAAACTATCTGAGTTTTTCTTCTCGAGATAATTATCCTCGCCGTCAAGAACATTACGATGATGGTTATGGAAACTGTGATGCAAACCAGAATAATGGTTATGATGGGCAATATAATGATAATTACAGGGGAAATAATAATCGCGGCAGACCTAGATATAACAAAAGAAAATCTTATCGTCAGGCAAACGCTGCACAACATGAGTCTCAGGAAGCCTGTAGTCAAGTGAACGATAGTAGAAACTCTAATGCTATCACTGGCTCTGCTTTTGATTTTGGGAGAGCAGCTAAGTGCCCCCAATGCTCAACATTGTTCGAGCCATCTACAGTATCTACCCTAATTTGTGGTCACCCTCTTCCCGCTCTTCCTGCTACAGTTGCGCATGACGGGAGAGGATCTCTTATCTTACATAAAGGTCTAGTGAATAATAATCCAGTCTCAGTACTTTTTGATTCTGGATGTACTACTATTGGGGTTAGGCAATCTCTCATAGATCCTTGCTGTACCACGGGAAAGGTGGTTAAATGTGTGACATTTGGTGGAACTTTGGAGATATATCCTACTGCTATCATCCACATGGATACTCCCTTCTTTACAGGAGATGTCCACGCGTGTCTTCTTCCTAATCCTATTGCGGATCTTATAATCGGTCGTATTCACGAGGTGAAGGAATGTACCCCGCAGCAAATTGCTGCTTGGGAAGAACATAATATCCAAACTGCCAATGTGGTTGTAACAAGAGCACAAGCTCTTATTCCTTCAACTTCATCTAATGATAGTAATGAAGTTGGTAGCCAAGATGATCACTTGGTGATTTCACATGACTCGTTTGTGAAACTACAAGAAGAAGACTCTTCTCTAAATAAATACTTTCTTCTCGCTAAAAACGGTGATCCGAATCAAAATACAATTCACAAATTGTATATCACTATGAAGAATGGTATACTAGTACGTATGGTACAACACTCAGACAAATCTATGCACTCTCAAATTCTTGTGCCCAAAAGTATGAGAGCCTTAATTCTTCAACATGCACATGATTCTCAGTGTGCTGGACACATGGGTTTTTCTCGCACTAAGTCAAGAGTTCTAGCGGCTTTCTTTTGGCCATTCGTAAACAGAGACATACGAATTTATTGCCGATCTTGTAAGATTTGTCAAGAAGTCAAATCTAGAGGTCCACGACATGCAGCACCTATCCAGGCTGCAGACATTCCCATTCGACCATTCCAGAAGATGGCAATAGATATTATTGGCCCTTTTAAGATTAAGTCAGCCAGAGGACATCAATTCATCCTAACATGCGTCGACATGTGCACACGTTGGCCTCTAAAGAGCATATCTACTGCCGATATCGCAGACGCTCTTTGGCTAATATTTTCTCGTTTGGGTTTTCCCAGAGAAATATTGTCAGACCATGGTACACAATTGATATCAGACACTGTGTCGCAGGTGATGTCTATCCTAGATATTAAAAGGTCTCTCAGTAGTATTTATCACCCAATGTCTAATGGGTTAGTTGAAAGTCTTAATAGAACACTTAAGAACTTACTTGGCAAGATTACTGAGGATCATCCTCAGGATTGGGACAGGGTTTTACCCGCGGCTCTCTTTGTCTATAGAGAGGTCCCCAACGAGCATACAGGGTTTTTTCCCTTTCTACTAGTTTTTGGCGCACAACCGCACGGTCCTATGTCCTTGCTACACGATTTGATAACTGCCGATAATACTGACAATGACACTCAATCTTCATATGAGTATGTCATTGCTCTCAGGCATAAGATTATCGAAGCATGCAAGTTAGCGACTTCATCCTCCGAATTTGCCAAAGAAAAGGCGAGGCAATTCGCTAATAAGAAGAGACGCCTACGTCAACTTTGTCCTGGAGACAAAGCGTTTGTCTTACTTCCTTCGAGGGAGAACAGACTTCTCACTGCATGGAAAGGTCCATATAGAATAGTCTCAAAAATTTCCGATGTCGACTATGTTGTCGATATTGATGGAAGGCATAAAACCTTCCATATAAATATGCTTACGGAATTTATTGAACGACCAGACTATTTGCAGCCTATTTTCCAGGCGACGGATGATTCTCCAGTCCAACATGGTCATATCTCATCCTTGTCGGTTATACAGGAGGAGGAAACTATGTTTTCAGATGTTAATCTACCTCTTCCTATGATTCCACTCAATTCTACGGAATCACGGAGAAACGTTTCGGTTTCTTCTAATTTGTCTTTTGAGGAACAGCGTCAAGTATCTTCTTTGCTACAATCATTTCAGGATGTCCTTACCGACATTCCTGGACACACACATATTATCAAACATGACATTATACTTACTGATCATAATTCGATCAGAGTAAGACCATGTCCTATCCCTATTCATTTCCAAGCGCAAGTCGAGAAAGAATTGGATGAAATGATACAATTGAAAATAATTGAACCATCCACTTCAGCATACTCTTCGTCCATGGTTATTGTTCGAAAGAAAGACAATAACATACGTCTTTGCGTCGATTATCGCAAATTGAACCAAGTTACAAAGTTCGATGCTGAACCTATGCCTTTATTGGAAGATCTACTTACTAGACTTTCTAAATCGCGATTCTTTACTAAACTTGACTTGTCGAAAGGCTATTGGCAAGTTCCGTTAACTGAACGCGCCAAACCTTTCACTGCTTTCTCAACACCTAGGGGTTTGTATCAATGGAATTTTATGCCTTTCGGGCTGATGAATGCCCCAGCTATTTTCGTATGCATGATGCGTCGAATTCTCTCATATCGTACAGATGTCATCGCATACTTAGACGACATCTGTCTTTTCAGCGATACTTGGGAAGAACACTATTCGGGTTTAAATGAGTTACTGTCTACTCTACGCGAGCATAATTTGACTGCAAAACCCTCTAAAACCTTTGTTGGGTTTAGTGAAATCTCTTTCCTAGGTCATCGTGTTGATCATGGTCTATTGAAGACAGAGGACCAAAACATTTCTAAGATATTAAATATCTCCGTTCCTAAAACAAAAAAGCAAGTGCGTAGTCTCTTGGGATTAATACAATTCTACGGAAGATTCATTAAGAATCTGTCCTCCATTATGGCACCTCTTTCAACTTTATTGAAAAAAGGTTCTCCTAACATGGTGCGCTGGTCCCAAGAATGCCAATCTTCATTGGATCAGATTAAGAATTTGTTCTCATCTCCTCCTATCTTACGACTACCATCGATTGATAAGACTTTTGTCCTTCGTAGTGATGCCTCTTCCACTGGGATCGGGGCGGCACTTATGCAGGAGTATTCAGGAACTCTGCATCCTGTGATGTATATCTCTAGGAAATTGAATGCGGCAGAAAGGAACTATTCGGTTTTAGACCGTGAATTGTTAGCTATGGTCTGGGCTATTCTTAAGCTACAAAGATTCCTTCTAGGCGTGCATTTCATTATGGAAACCGACCAAAAAGCTCTTACAGCTATGCAGAACAAGGATTTGAAGAGCTCGAGATCTACTCGATATGCTATTGCTCTTCAACCTTTTCATTTCACGGTGCGGGCTATCCGTGGTTCGGATAATGTGATGGCGGACATACTGTCTAGATGCCCACATGATTCCACTTAAGTCTTGTGTCCTAGATTTCATGATACATTTCCAGACTCATGTCTGTTCATAATATACATTAACACATTTGTTTCACCTTAGATTAATAAATTGATTGTTTTCTTTCTCTATTACTATCTTTGATGTAATGTGGAAGGTTAAGGTTAACATAAAATAAAGGTAAAAAAAAAATAAGAAAAGGAAAAAATGTTAAAATGGCCACATATGATACTTAAATAATTTTGTAATGACTATAGTGCATTATAGCATGTTACTAATTGTGTCATTTATATTGTTCTCAGTGCAAACTAGTACCAAGTACGGAGCGCTTGTGAGAACCATGATGATGCCATACCTTACATTTGTTCGAGAGATCGCAGCACTTATTTGTATATAATATACTTCTATTGTTAGATAATGTGTAAGGAATTTAACAAATTTGGTCATGTCCATCCATTACATATATTAATGGTATAACATTGTAATTTGTATATTGATATGACTTCTTGAGATAGATTGTCATTTGTCATTGCTATGATTATAGTATTGCATAATTGTTTGATAGTTATGTAATTTTTGTTAGTATCGCCAGCAACTGAGGTTTCTTTGATGGTACCTTCCCGAATATATTTTCTATTATTTGGTGAGATGATTTGATTCTCTCCGGATGCTCTATGTGTGCGTCGATTCAACCTGACATTAGGTTGATTCTTTCATTGGCACATTATTCATGTGTCATGAGCTTGTGGTATCTTGCTCACTGATGTATTTTTTAAAAAAAAGGGTCATTTTTTTTATACGGGGGGTGCGGTAGTCTGTTGCTGTCGTTTTTGACGGAGTCATAATAGGTAAATCTATTTAATACTTTTGTTGTAAAACTTTGTTGGTCAAAGTTGGATAATTGGGTATTAACTTCTATGACAGGTTGTTTAAGGGTTATCTTGTCTTTCTTTCAATTATTGTCGTTGATCTGTCTTAACGATGCTCAGTTTTATGTTGTCTAGGCATGCGCCAGTTCTGGGCGCGAACTGAGGGAACTTCCGTCAGGGAGAGGTTTTCTTGGGCTGTCGGACATGATGTCCGTTGTGATTTTCTCTATATCATCGTGGGGATTGGGAAGTTTTCGATATGACTGAAATGTCAATGTTTTCCCCAGTGATTCTTTGTTCGTCAAGAGTGACGACATTTATTAAGTGTGTATCCGGAAGATTCTGTAAAAGGTAAATGACATTCATATTAATATGCCTTTGGTTGCAGAACATTTGAAGTTACCTATCTGCGAGTGAAGCTCACAGATCTTGAGAGACAGAATTCCTTCTTTGCTTCTTGTTCTAGCCAAATGAGACTATGTGTTTTCAATCGAACAGAAGCCTTATGATGATGATAAATTATTGTGGACGCCGCAGGTTGGCGGTATATATATGTTTAGCATGGTTTGATCGTGCCTGCTAACAAAGGATACACAGCTGTCTACATATTGAGGCCCTGTATTACGGCCAATATTTTTCAGCAAGAGGAAATATATCTGGCGGGCTATGCCAGTTGAATAACAGCCTTATGTATTATTGCTACGCAATTTAGGAGCTCGTTTGTTGGACGACAGAGCTAATTAAGTACCTGACGCGCTGAGTCAATGGTACGGA
The DNA here is from genome assembly GCA_024509875.1 of Oreohelix idahoensis. Lineage (NCBI taxonomy): Eukaryota > Metazoa > Mollusca > Gastropoda > Stylommatophora > Oreohelicidae > Oreohelix > Oreohelix idahoensis. The sequence goes on from JAMPIV010001134.1 coordinate 744,387, forward strand.
AGCTACATTATAAACTGTAACATTAGGACTGATGATGTTTGGGTATGTCCTAATTGATGTATGATGCAAGCCTTTGATTACCAGACATTTAACAGTCATTCATTATTATGTGAAGTCCTTGATCTTGTCGATTTGACTGTCCTGTTGATGCTACTGTCAGTTTCGTAAATAAATGTTTGAAACATGCCAGCAGTCTTCAATCCATCATTGACTACTGCATGTGAGGGTATGGGTGCCTTATTGACTTTACTAAGAGCTTCAAGCATTCACGTTCTCGTCTACACCCACACTCAGCACATCATAATACCAGTACCACACATCTACAACATGTACGCTGTTTTGTGTGAGTGATCATAGTACCCCTGGCAGTGCCTCACGCTGGTGGCCGTTACATTTCTGGCCGTTACATTTCTGGTGACCTACATCAACACCGCAACATTACACAGTCCAGGTGATAAACGACACGTTCACTCTGCCAGCCTTCACATCACGCATAAACAGTACGTTACAGTCATCAAACTAAAGAAGATAAAAATCAAACAGTCATTTACTGACACCCTAGAAGACCGTCTCAAATCTATCTCGTTAGACGGCCAAAGTGTGGAAACAAATTGGGCAGCCCTAAGTGAGCAGATCTACAACACTGCTACAGAGGTCCTGGGTCACGCCATCAAGAAACAAAATGACTGGTTTGATGAGAACTCAGATGATATAAAGAAGATGTTGGCTGAGAAACACCATCTCCATAAAGCATATTTAAATGATCCAAAATCTACATCCAAGAAAGACGCTTTCAACAACATGCGTAGAATCGTCCAACATAAACTACGCCAGATGCGGGATTCATGCTGAGTAATAAAGCAGATGAGCTCCAAGGCTTTGCTGACAGCCATGACTTGAAAATTTTTTACCATGCACTCAAAGCGGTCTATGGTCCAACATCATCAGGATCATTTCCCCTCCTTAATGCAGATGGAAAAACACTAATTACAGACAAGGAAAAAATTCGCCAACGCTGGGTCGAACATTTTAATAATATTCTGAACCAGCCATCATCTATTAACGACGAAGCCATCAACCGCCTGCCCCAAATTCCTATAAATGAAGCACTAGATGATATACCAACTCTGGAGGAAACTCAAAAAGCGATTTGTCAACTTTCTAGTGGAAAGGCCCCCGGCTCCGATTCAATTCCTGTTGAGGTCTATAAAGATGGCAGTACAGTTCTGATAGAGAAACTTCACATGATCCTCCAGCAAATGTGGCAGAGTGAAACCATCCCACACGATCTCAAAGATGCGTCGATTATACATCTATATAAACGTAAAGGTAATCGCCAAGACTGTAACAATCATCGAGGCATCTCTCTATTATCAATCGCTGGGAAGATATTCGCCATAATCTTTCTGAATCGCCTTACTGCTCATCTTGACAAAGGTTTTCTACCTGAAAGTCAGTGTGGATTCCAGAAAGAACGTGGAATCACCGATATGGTGTTCGCTGCAAGACAGCTACAAGAAAAATGCCAAGAACAGCACTGTGACCTGTACACATCTTTCATCAACTTGACAAAGGCGTTCGATACGGTCAGTAGAGAGGGTCTATGGAAGATCATGATAAAATACGGCTGTCCAAAGAAATTTATCACAATAGTGCAGCAACTGCATGATGGAATGCAGGCTAGAGTTCAGGAAAACGGTGAGCTATCGGAGCCTTTCCCCGTCTCAAATAGAGTTAAACAAGGGTGTGTACTTGCACCGACTCTGTTCAGTATCATGTTTTCTGCTATGCTGACTGATGCTTTCAGAGACGGGGACACAGGAATCGACATCAGATATCGTATTGATGGAAAATTGTTTAACCTTAGGAGGCTTCAAGCAAAAACCAAGGTCCAATCATACACCATAAGAGATCTTCTGTTTGCTGACGATTGTGCCCTCAATGCTGGCTCAGAGGCTGATCTGCAGCATAACGTGGATAGATTCTCCGAAGCCTGTTCCAACTTTAGGCTTACCATCAACACGGAGAAAACAGAAATCATGTACCAACCAGCTTCTGGCACAATTTATACTGAGCCAATCATCAACGTAAATGGTGAGAAACTGAATGTTGTGAACAGATTCACATACCTTGGTTGCACACTATCCCAGAACATCGTCATTGATGATGAGGTGAACACTAGGATCTCCAAAGCCAGCAGCACATTTGGCAGACTATACACCAACGTTTGGCATTGAAGTGGCATTAGTCTACAGACAAAGCTGAAGGTGTAAAGAGTTGTGGTGCTTTCGGTGCTGCTTTATGCATGTGAAACATGGACTGTATACAGGCGCCACGTAAAGAAGCTAAACCACTTCCATATAGTCTGTCTCAGAAAGGTAATGAACATCAAATGGCAAGACAAGATCCCGGATACCGCCATTCTTGACAGAGCTGGTATCCCTAGCATCGATACTATTCTGATGCAGTCACAGATTCGCTGGGCAGGTCATGTAGTCCGCATGCCAGACCATCAACTGCCAAAGATACTCTTTTATGGTGAGATGCAGAAGGGTAAATGCTCCCACGGTGGCCAAAAGAAGCGCTTCAAAGACACGTTTAAGACTTCATTGAAAACCTTTGACATAAACCCTGACACATGGGAAGCTGCTGTGCAAGACTGAACCACTTGGCGCACATCTCTTCGCAAAGGTGCAGCGGCATGTGAATCATCCAGAAGAGCAGCAGCGGAACAGCGGAGACAAGTTAGAAAAGACCATGTAATAAAACCTTCACATGAAGCAAACATTCCCTGCCCACACTGTCCGAGATATTTCCAGGCCTGCATTGGGCTCATTAGTCAACTTCGTACCCATAGACTAACCTAAAATATTCCTAATAGGTGGATGAGCAGAGTGGTCTTCATCACACGTAATGGACAAACAACAACATATTACTATTCAATCATCAAAAACAGTCAATGTATGGTGACTGGCAAGCCACTTCCTATTTTTAAATTATTATTTCCTTACCCCTACCAAAAAATGTATATGTAACAAACATTACAATAAATGATGCCACATTAACATCACAACTCAACATGAGATCTGGCTTGTTCAACACATGACCTCATAGTGGGCAGTAATTGTAACATCAGTTTGCTGGAATTTTAGATTTTATTTTATTTCTGAGAAAATAAAATAAAAACAAGAAGGACTTACCTGGCATTTGTAAAATGGTAGTTATTGTGAACTGTTTCGACATTTGTATCATGTATATCCAGTGGATACAAGTCAGATATACAAAGTTAAAAAAACTTTTCAATCACCCTGTATATTACTGCTCAATCATGAAAAATAAATACTATTATTAGCAAATTATTATTAAGTCATCAAACACAGTTACTTCATCCACTATTTTGATAAATCACCAACTGCCTCAATCTATACTGTTCAGACATTACATGATGCATAAAGGCAATGACTAGCCCTACTAAATCTTACCAGTGGCTGGGATAGAGTAATTTAGATTTGCTGTTGTGGTCATGGTGGAATTGGAAACAACTGAAATAACAGATGCAGCGGTGCTTCCAATAGTGTCAGAGATGTTAGCATTTGATGCAGAGACAAGGATGATGCCATTTGCCTCTCGCATGACACTAGATCCTGAAAACACTGCAATCAAGAGGTACACCACTGTTGTGATGAGTATAGCTAAAAATGTGCCTTTGGGGATGGACTTTGAGGCATCCTGAGGAAAACAAAACACAATGCAGATTTAAATGCAGACTTTATGTAACAACAACACAGAGGGTTTTGAGGGGATTCAAGAGAAAATAAAGGGAAAAAAAGAAAAAAAAGAAAGAGAAACTGGGACAACAAGTATGAGTAAAAGTGACAGTGCTAAAGAGCGTCTTAATGTCTTGTCATCATAAATGTTTAACTCAAAGGAAAAAAAAAAAAAACCACAATTTTCTTGGTGCTTAAAGATGATAAATATATTTAATCACAATCTTCAAAATCAGAAACATACACAAATCAATGGATGTCTAAGTGACCAGTATGTCATCAGGCATGAAGGAAACAAAGAGTAGTAACACTGTAACACACCAGGCATATGGTTGAAGGCACCTAAGGACATTTTGGAATGGGGCAGCTTACCCCATCTTGTAAAGTTTGAAGCCAAAAACATTTCCACAAGATGAATAAGTCACCCAAAGCAAACAATTCAGATAATTAAGCTCAGCCATCGAAGACAAAACAATGTCCTCTATTATGAGGGCAATAAAAAAGAACAAGAAAAGACCATGACAGACAACAGGAGAAAAATGCTTGATATAAATGTAGCATAAGAATTAATCCTGCTGGCATCTGAGGTTTTGACTCCTGATTCACACCTTCAGTTTCCTTCTGTACCCAGTTCATTCATCACCCTTCAGCTTCCCAAGGAGCATAGGCAGTCAACAAACTTATGCCAAGTCTTCCTGTCCCGTGCCATCAGCTCAAGGTCTTTCCATATCTTCTTCATCCCTTTTATGTTCTATTCTCAATGTGTTTCTTAGTCTCTCTCTACCTCTCCTACCCTGGGGATTCCAAAACAAGGACTAGATAGTAATGTTATCAATAGTTTTCCTCAGTGTGTATCCTATCCATCTCCAGTGTATTCTTATCATCTCTTGTTTCACTGGCACTTGTCTGGTTCTTGTCAACAGTTTCCCATTAATGATCTTGTCATACCACTTCTATTCTACACAAGCACCAATTTAAACTGTACTCAGTTACTTACTTACTTACTTAGTCGTTCCTCTTCTACCGTGAGGTGTAGAGGTTTGGAAGAGAGAGCGCCAGACTATTCTATCAGCTGTCTTCTTCCTGGCTTGGTTCCATTCTAGTCTTCGGTCCTTCAAAGATTGTCTAATGTTGTCCTCCAAGCGGACTCTGGGTCGTTCTGGAGGTCTGGATCCCTGGCTCTTTGTTTCCCATGCTTGTCGTGGTAGCCGATCTTCTCCCATTCTGCAGACATGGCCAAACCATCTTAGTTGGGACTGTTCTATTTGGGTCTGCAGCGGGTGGGATTTTAGGCCTTGACGTATCGTCTGGTTGCGGACCATGTCTCTTCTTGTCACTTCAACCACCTTCCTCAGATACCTCATTTCTGAGGTTTGGATCTGGCTTTTGTGGGTTGTAGTCATTGCCCATGACTCGCATCCATATGTCAAGACTGGAACATAGGTGGAGCTGTACTCAGTTACCAAGGTAAATTCGTAATGACCACATTTAAAACTGACTAAATTGTCAAACATTCAAACAAGGTAGCAGTTCATAAAAAGATATAAATAAATACAAGTAAGTGCCTGATTAACATGAATATTTATAAACTTCTAGTAGTTCAAATTAGAGGTGGGCAAATCGACACACTCCGCTGTTTTGAGACAGTTGGCTCAGTGATTTAAACTGTGTCGAAACAGTGTATCGACACAACGGCACTATTGCCCGTATCAGGGAGAAAGAAGTCTCTAATAGACAGTATACATTACTATACATGAACTGTTTTTCCTTGCGCACTACTGTCGTGTGTGAAAATCTATGGCATTTCGTGTGACCACAATTCAATATTTTTACACAAGTCTTCATTATGATGAAATAAAACGGAGATATGATGATAGCTGCAGTATATGTGAAAATAATAAAAAACAACAATAATAATAACAGTAATAATAACACATGATATCAAACTAGAATAAGCTAGTTTTGGTAGACAATGATTCAAATCCACACCGAGTACACAGATATCAGCAGAGCTAATAAAGTGTCCATTACATTTATACAAACACACGGACACTTTCAACTTTAACATAGTGCCTAAAACATTGACAACTGCAGCACTGACACAATTTCCAGTGTCTATAACTTCTCAGCAAAAATAATATCACTTGTAAAATCAAGTCATCATAACACATCCCTGAAAAATATGACATGTTTGATATTCCATACTAATGTTCCGAACGGTTCACTCAAATTTTAAAAGGCCCACGGATGGTGAGACAGTGTGTCTCTGCAAAACAGCGAGGCAGACAGGAACTGAAACTGCTTCAAAACAACAAGCAGGCTGTGTGTCGAATCTTTCGGACATTCTGCTGTTTCGAAGCATTGTTTCGACACATACACACAGTAGCCATCTCTAGTTCAAATTACAAATAAACAGCCACTGCTACAATGGGAAAGCAAATCCTATCCACTACAGAAAAGAAACTTAGCTTGCTTAAAAGACAAGCAACCCCTGTCTGAAACAGAAAATCAAAACCCACGCTTGTTATTAAAAAAAAAAATAACCCAACCTCTGTCTCCTACAGAAATGTAAAAGTAGACTTTTTTACAGCAATAATCATAAAGATTTTAAAAAAGTCATTACAAGCGACAAAGTAATACGATATGATACAAGCACCCCACCAGAAGAGTACAGTGTAATGTTATGATGTATGTATATAATCATTACCTCGTCATCTACACAAGCACACACGTTTCAGAAGGGACTCAGTAAAAGCATGTTCAATTCGTAGCCATGTTTATTTACAGAATATCGTACATGTCAAGATTCGCATTATATTACAATGTGTGGTTCGTACTTTAATGTATTCATATTACATCCCCCCTTTTTTGAAAAAAAAATGTGTGTAAACATTTCCAACGAAATGTTTCATGTGAGAAAGGATAAGTATGTGTAATGCTCAGTGTGAGTATATATATATGTCACTGTCTGTATCGGCTGGGAGGTGTCACTGTACGGCCAGAACGAGTGGTGTAAAGTGCTGGTGGTTCTGCGGAAGTCCCTGGTTTAGCTTGAGTTGGTTGTGATTTCAGCCTTGGCGCTTGTTGGTTTTGTGGGGCACCAAAGTCTGGAGTTACTGCATTGTCTGTTGAAAGCATGGGAATTCTCTGTTCTGTTGTATTCTGTGGGATTTCTCTTATGTCCACTCTGTTTCGCCTCAGGAGGTTGCTGCTGCTGTCTGGTCTTAAAGTATAGCTCCTGGGTTCAGGGTTTCTGGAAATGATTGTTGCTTTTGACCATGTGTCATTGTTGTGGTTGTAGGTAGTCACATGCTGACCAGGATATAATGGTGGTAAGTCTTTAGCACATTTGTCATAGTTGGATTTCTGAACTTGCTGACGATGCTGAAATTGATCATATGTGCTGTCTCTATGTTCTGTCTCTCAATGAAACCATTAGATTTAGGGTATCTAGGTGATGATGTTGTGTGTTTGATCTTCCAGTCCTTAGTGAAGTTTCTGTATGCTTGACCTGAGAAATGTGGACCGTTGTCTGATCTAATTCATCTGGGATGCCAAACATGCTGCAATACTTCTTTGTAATGTCTGCAATAACAGCTGATGGTGAGGGTTGTGGAAGTTTCTCAATGATGGGAAATTTGCTGTAGTAATCAGCAATAATAAGATAGTCATTATTGTCGATTGAGAAAATATCAGTTCCTATAATGCTCCAAGGGCTCAATGGTATGTCTGATGGTATGAGAGGTTCTCTGCACTGCCTATTTGCATGTTCTTGGCAAATTGAACAGTTTTTACATAGTGTTTCTATGTCCTTGTTTATCTGTGGCCAGTAAACATCTTTCTTTGCTCTCAGTTGTGTCTTCACAATACCAAGGTGACTATTATGGAGCTGTTTAAGGATGATATCGCGTTGTGTTTCTGGTACAACAATGCGATCTCCTTTAAGGATCAGACCATCTTCGATGCTTAACTCGTCCCTCATCGAGTAGTATGGACGGATGTGTGTTGGAACTTCCCTGATAGAGCTTGGCCATCCATGGTATATCAGTTCTTTGAGAGAGTTAAGGATAGGATCTCTCATTGTGTCTTCTCTGATGTGTTCAAGCCGATTATCGCTAAACTTGACAAAATCAACTTTGATGTTTGGGGTAAGATCTGCTGTCTTGTTGGGGTTTGGTAATCTGCTGAGAGCATCTGCAAGACCTATATCCTCTCCTGGGATATACTGAATATTAAAATCATAACCTTGTGTTTCCAATAACAGAGCTTGTAGTCGTGGTGGTGCTGAAGCTATTGGTTTTTTATGAATCATCTCAAGTGGCTTATGATCTGAGAGAATTGTAAATGGGCGGTTGAAAAGAAATGTGTGGAAGCGTTTGATTCCAAAACGTACAGCTAGCATTTCTCTTTCAATGTTTGCAAGTTTCTTTTCGCCAGAACTTAATGATTTGCTTGCGTAAGCTACAGGACGAAGTTCTTTGGCATAGTGTCCTTCAGGATTTTTGTCTGGTTGCAAAAGTGCTGCTCCTAGGCCTTTCAGACTGGAATCAACCATGAGAAAAGTGGGTGCTTGCATGTCATAGTATTTCAAGCATGCATCAGATGATATGAGGGTCTTCAAGTGGTTGAATATGTGTTGGTAGTCTTCTGACCATTCATATGGAGTTTCATTCTGTAGTAGAGATCGCAAAGGTTCTGCAGCAGCTGACAAATTTGGTATGAATTGTGCTAGGAAATTGACAGCACCTAAGAATTGTTGCAGTTCCTTCTTTGTAGCTGGTGTTGGCATGTCATGAATATCTTCAACCTTTTTAGGGTCTGGTTTTACACCATTCTGGGTGTACAGCAATCCAAAAAATTGTATCTCCGTTGCCTTAATTGTACACTTTTTGCTGTTGAATGTTAGCCCATTGGCCTGTGCTACATGCAATAAGTTAATCAAGTTACGGTCGTGTTCTTGTTCTGACCTGCCGCAGACTACAATGTCATCCGCAATAGCCACTGTACCAGAACATTGCTCAACAATGTTGTCAATCTTCTGTTGGAAGATATCTTGTGATACATTCAAACCAAATGGGAGTCTCTTGAAACAATATCTGCCGAATGGTGTTCGAAAAGTTGTAAGGAGTTGACTTTCCTCTGCTATCTCAACACTCCAGTATCCGTGTACAGCATCTAGTTTAGAAAAATATTTGGCATTGTGGAATCTGTGAGTTATCTCTTCCACTGTATGCATTTTGTGTGGACAGCGCTTTAGACTGTTGTTTAAGTGTTTTGGGTCAAGGCAAACCCGAAGAGAACCATCCTGCTTCAGAACGGTTGTGATACTACTACACCAATCAGAATGCTCTTCAACCTTTCTAATAACATCATTCTGCACCATCTTTTCTAGTTCTGTGGCAAGTTTCTGTTTAACATGTATAGGATACTTTCTAGGTGGGTCTATCTTTGGCTCAGCGTTGTCTTTTAAAAAGAATCTTGCCTTTCCTGGAAGTTTGCCTATTCTGTCGAACTGTTCTGGGAATCGCTGTTTAAGGTCATCTACTCCAGTGACGTGTAGAGTAAGATGTTCTTTTTTGTCAGCTTTAATGTTGTTAATAGTTACCACACTCAGCTTTCCGCACATTGGTAAACCCAAAATTGCAGGTCCTTCAACATCTACCAAGTAAAATGTTGACGATGTCCATTCAGAGTCTCTGTATAAACATTCAAGTGTTACTGCTCCAAAACAGTCTATACTTGTTCCATTGTAAGCTCTTAGCTTTGTCCTGCCACTCCTACGTTTTACATCCCTTGTGGGAAATCCTTGCTCATCCACCTTGTCAGGCATGATCTGTCTGAATATTCTTAAGGGTAGAGTGTTACCTTGGGCACCTGTGTCTATCTTGAACCGAATGTTTCTTTCTTTGTGCATTTTAATTCCTGGTATTCGGAATTGTACCTTGCAGAAAGCCTGCGTTCTCTTTGGTTCATTACTGAAAGTTAGTATCTTCACAGTATCAAAAGTGGAAGGATCACTTTCTTCACTGGAGTCAAGGTCCTCAGTCATCATAGAGTGTGTTTGTTTTGACGACTTTCTGCTGTGAAGTTTGTGTTGAGCACTGTCTTGTTTCCTCTTGAAACATAATTTTATCCAGTGGCCCCTCTTTCTGCAGTAATGACATGTAGAGTCTTTAGCTGGACAGTGGTTTTGTATGTGGTTTAGGCCACAACATTTACACATAGCACCTCTGCTTGTGTTGTGTTTTTCTGGTTGTTTCGAACCAGTTGCTTTGTTGTGTCTAGGTTTATAGCTTTTCACTGCATCCACCTGGGCTGCTAATGTACCTTGCTGAATTTGTTTAATGTTTAGTGCTTGTGCCTCGTGTTTCCTGCCTTCATCCAGAAGTTGTTGTAAAGTTAGCTTATCACTCTGGCTCAGTAGCCATTTCTGGAACTCTGGCATTGGTGTGCTAAGAAGAATCTGTTCAATAATTCGCTCTTTTTCTTCTTCTTTGTTAAGTTTACATACTCTTGTTTTCTCCTTAATGCGAGTGAAGAAATCATCTAGGCTTTCACCACGTTTCTGTCGCAGGTGGTGAAGCTCTAATCTTGCCGCTCTAAAGTTTGTGTGCTTTATGATCAGACGCTTTTCAAATTCGTCCAATATGGCTACGGGGTCGGTTGCCGACTCAACCGGCATGGCGGTAGCAAAACTGTTGTAGATTTTCAAACCTTCATCGTCCAATGCTTCTAGGATATATGGAGTTAGGGTTTGTCCTTCCAGATCAGTGGTCTTGGAATATAGATCTATGCGTTGGCGCCATAACAAGAAAGCTTCACTCTTATCATCGTGACCGGCGAATCTCATTTGCGGTGCGTTGCGATATTGTTTCACCGCCATGGCTGACCACGATGACGAAAATTAGCCGAATACTGTACTCACGTGTTATCGTGTAGCTGTTTTGCGTCAGTCCGGTATCGACCGCTGCCACCATGTAATGTTATGATGTATGTATATAATCATTACCTCGTCATCTACACAAGCACACACGTTTCAGAAGGGACTCAGTAAAAGCATGTTCAATTCGTAGCCATGTTTATTTACAGAATATCGTACATGTCAAGATTCGCATTATATTACAATGTGTGGTTCGTACTTTAATGTATTCATATTACATACAGTGTCGATATTCAGAACAAATTTGACGTTCTTATGGCAGTACAGGAGGAAATGACACCAGATGAACTTGCCAATAACATCAGAGATGTTTATATTACAACTGCACAAAGGATAATTCCTTAAATAAGTGTAAAGACGAGAATACATCTCAGACGAAACACTGAAGTTGGTGGTAGAAGGAAGAAAAATGAAGTCCAAAAAAAGACACAGAAAATTAGGAATTATACAAGGAATAAACAAAGCAGATTAAAAAACAAACGAGTCAGACAAGACAAACAACAATATATAAACGACACCCGCAGGGAAATAGAGGAAATGTGCGAACAGGGATTGAGTAAGAATATGTTTTCCGAAGTAAGAACATTGAAGAACAGCAACTTTAAACCATCACTTCGAGCAATAAACGACACGAAGGGCAACACTTTAACAGTACCGTCAAGAAATGTACAAGGAAATTAACAAAGCGGCAAATAACAACAACATGAATGTAGCGGAATGTGAACCAGAGCCTACCACAGAGGAAGTCTGGAACACAAACACTTGAAAAGTGGAAAATCTCCTGGCTGTGATGAAATAACAGCTGAAATAATACAGGCAGGAGGAGAAGGCAGCGCTTGTATATACCATGCATTATGCTGTAAGATCTGGCAAAACGGAATTTAGCCCAAGGAATGGAAAAGATCAATTTACATACCCTTGCCGAAAAAGGGCAACCTGAAACTGTGCACAAACTACAGCTCTTACAAGTATAAGCCATGCCAGCAAAATACTATTACAAATCATAATGAAAAGAATGCAACAAAAGCTAGAAACAGAAATTAACGAAGTACAGGCGGGTTTTCAACCAGGCAGAGGCACCAGAAACCATATATTCAAAATGAGGATCATCATAGAAAAGTGTAGAGAATTCAACGTTGACCTACATACTTCTTTCATTGATTACACCAAAGCTTTCGACTGTACAACATCAGCAATTATGGGCTATTATGGAAAATATGGGATTTCCAAACCACCTTACTCATCGCACTGCTGTGCCAAGAACAACAGGCAGCCGTAAGAATAGAGGGGGAAACATCAGAATGATTTGAAGTACAGAAAGGAGCAAGACAAGGCTGTACCCTTTCCCCTTATCTGTTTAACATTTATGCCGAAAATATTATGAGAAACGTAAGAGATGACAAAGAATACACAGAGTTTAACCCATTTAACATCAGCGGGTACCAGATCCTGGAAATCAGATATGCTGATGACACAGTCCTCCTATCGACCAACCCAGAAGGACTTGAACAATTAATTCTGTCAACCAAAAAACACAGCGAGGCCCAGAATCTTTATTTAAACACCAAGAAGACCAAAGTATTGACAACAAAGTAAAGATCAAACCAGAAATTGAAATTGATAACGAAAAACTGGAAAGTGTTAATGAATTAAAATACTTAGGATCAATCATCAACTCCGTTCTGGCGACTGTTTTGTAGAAATTAAAAGAAGACTTGCAATTGCCTCACATAAACTAATACAGACGAAAAACCTATGGCAAGGGCACAAGCAAAGAAACAAAGTTACAACTGATCAGAGCATGTATATTCCCAGTAGCAACATACGGCTGCAAGACATGGACACTCAATAAAACAGTTGCAACAAAGATTACATCATTCAAAATGAAATGCTACAGAAGGATGCTGAGAATACCCTGGACAGAAAAAAAGACCAACAGAGAAGTCCTGCACTCACTAAGTGTCGAGGAAAATTGGCTCCTAAATACCATCGCAATAAGGAAGCTGAAATTTTTCGGTCATATAAAAAGATATAATAGTCTGGAAAAATTAGTAATGGAAGGCATGGTCCCTGGAAAAAAGGGAAGGGGACGACCTAGATGAAGGTGGATCCAGGACATCACAGAGAGTGAATTTGTTTTTGGATGATGCAGGTCGACTTGCGTTCAGAGCAGCTGTAATGGAGACAACGTTCTGGAGATAATACACCACATGATGATGATGAATCATAAAGAATGTATGCATAAATAATCCCCGCAAGACTAGTGTCTTTTAAAGATTTTCATAGGAATATCAGCAGGATTACCTGTTATGGCATGTGAGATGCCTTGATCGTAAAATTATATAAAAATAAAGGTGACAGAAATGATTGCAACAACTACAGAGACATCTCTCTTCTTTTAGTATTGTTGGTAAGGCAGCTTCAGATGGCAAAAGATAAAGTTGGGTGACTGCAGTTGAGGCTTAAAGATGTATGTAAACGAGACATGAAGGCATTGGACATAAATCCAGCAACCTGGGTGATTGAAGCTGCAGACTGCACCAAGTGGCGATGCTAACTGTGACGACACCTCAGATTGGGCGAAAAGTGGTCTCACAACAAGCAGAAGAGAAAAGAACACGCAGAAAGGAACACCAGGCAAAAAAAAACAGTTGAGGGCTATCCCCTCAGGGGCACATTCCCATAGTCAGTTATGATTGAAGGGGCTACTACTAGGATTTATGGAAAGTTTAATCTGTTTCCTCTAATTGTCTTTCGATGCCGTCTATCAATTTTACAGTTTAATAGTTTGGTATGTGTGTATTTTGCAGTTTAGTTCACATACGAAGAAGTGAAGACTGATTAACATAGCTTTAAGCATTCACACAACTGATTCCTATTTCTGTTACCTCTACTAACAGCAAGATACAAATCAGGAAAACAGAAGAGGATGATCTAAACTGTACGAGAACTGTCATTAACATACATAAAAAGTGTGATAGGAATTGACAAATAAAACAATGAACAAAACATTGTTCAGATCAAATCCGTAACTAGAAAGGCTAACATAACACAAATGGCAGAAGAAAGTGAGGTAATGACTCTCTCATTTGGCAAAATTATAAATATCCTCAAGAGAATTACAGAGAAACAATCAGTAACCCAGGTGAAATAAACATACAACGGAACTATACTACTGGACAAAAGTTAAGGGCCGCCATTCAGTTTAGACAAGGTTTATATAATTCTTCGTGAGCAGGGTCGATTTTCTAAATGTCCGGTAGCTTGAAATCTCTCAAGAAGTCTCTGAATGGTAGAGTGGGACACTGCTAAACGTCTTGCAACATGACGAACAGATTGACCATCCTGAATCCATGCCATGGCTCGACCACGGTCTACAGTGCTGAGACTTCTCCTTGGTGGCATGGCTAATGCAGTGATCATTTCGACCACTTGTCATACTGATTTATTGAATACCAACGGTGAACACTCTTTACCAAAGATCATTTTCCACGTGCATTCAAATTCAACTCACTTTTTCACCTTTTGAACTAGTGGGGCTGTTGCGCACATATTCTTTTGTGTGGAATTATGCGACACATGGATTACTGTAAGTAGGAATGTACAGTATGACTATTTGATATGAAAAGAAATATTTCTCGGTCAAAGTTAGACTACCCATGATTAATTTATACTTTTGTTGTATGGGTGATCTCTCTTGAATATCGATCTGGCGTATGAATGCTAGATCTATGTCATTTCTCATTTGTTATGGCCAGAAAACAAACTGGTCTGGCTTAGAATGTTTATGGCCCGGACATATATGTATTCCGTGTCTATTTAAGAAGATTCGGTCTTATATCGTATATTTTTGTATTTTTAAGTCGGCCTATTTCTCGGTCTGACGCTAAGGGGTGAATAGGCTTTTCTACGCATGCGTCGAGAGTGTCGACGAAAACTGCCTGATGTCATGGTGGTGTATTTCTGGGCTGGTCCTTTAGGGATGTTGAAAAGTGATCTCTGTGAATGATTTTTAGGAAGGAGATAGTGTCTCTGCAAGATCATATGGTCAGAGATTCTCCTAATGTTCTATAGTGTGTTTATTCCTAAATCAAGGTAATACCAGACCCTTTGTTTTGATGAACTCTGTTTTGCTAGGCCTAGATGGCAAGCTTATCTTCGTACAGCTAGGATTGTTTGAATGCTGATGAAGATGACAGGTTATCCAACAGCTCTAAGGTATTTTCATGAAGCAACCTTATAGATTTCAGAACTGGATGGAAACCCATTGAGAACATTTATGTTCAGATTTTGAATTAATTGCGGCTCATCATTTATCCTCCTGGGTGAGTGAAACTCAAGGAGGTAACCATTTTGAATTCCCGTTACCACAACGGATCATTGTCAAGAGAACAGAAAACAACTCTTATTATCGGATGATGATGCAGAGATCTTCCTATTATGGAAAAACCCATTACTGTGGTTGAACATGGTTGCTATGAACTTTCGACGAATGTACAACTTAAGAAAACCTAGCCAAAAAAAGGTTCGATCAGTGAACCATTATTGATGTTTACATATTCATTTTCACTGACACGTTCAGTCAGCTGAAGTATGAGGCGATAGCCCACCAGTACAGTGAATGCTTGACTTATATCGCCCATTGTATTTATATGCTACATGAAATATGTCTGATGTTGCCACCTTCTATTCAAGTACCTAATGATTTGCTGTATCAACATGTACCTATGACTGTATCCGTGCTGTCGGAATGTGTGTCACCTTATTAAACATATGAAATGGTCAACAGCAGTTCAAACATCATTGACTTGCATACGAGTGTATGAATGTACCATTACTAAGTTGTCAACTTCACCGAACATTCCATCATTCGCGTAACTGACACTTTACACCTTCACTCTATGTCAACATGACCTGTAGATTCAACGCTGTGTAAGGTTGGGAAGTTGACCAGTATAACCACATAACTTACATTGGTCAGTAACGTCCAGTGATAAGCATCAAACAGTAACGACATCTTCAGTGGTAGGCCAGATTCCTGGGTCCAACCTGCACAGCATACATCTTGAGAAGTCAACTATTGTTACCAGAACGTTTCTTTTAGCCACATATGACACACACAACAACACCAGTAGTACAGTCGATGTCAGCTTGACCTGTTCTAGCAAGTGTATGCAGTATCTAGGTCGCCGCTTGTTGACATTTTTTCTCCGTACAGGCAATATTAAACAGAACACTTGGATCAAGTGAATAGTTGACCGTGTTAGCAGGAAATGCAGTACTATTGAGAAGTGCATATATTCCATCGGTGGATCTTCTAGTGTGCTCAAAAAAATTGAACAGTGTAATAGTCTAGAAAACAAATCTATTATTTAATAAAGTGGCAAGTTATTTTGATTGAAAACTGAGCCTTCTCTACAACACATTCTATTCATGATATATATATATATATATATATATATATATATATATATATATATATATATATATATATATATATATATATATATATTGTATGCTATATGTATTTATGTTTACATGTTATCTGTTTATATGTAATAGTTGTCTATATGTCTGCGGGCCTGGTTGGGTGGTGACTAGTATAAGGTATACCGAGTAATATTGGTCTTATATTAGCGTTCTGTAGGGGCAATTTTCTTAATTGAAAATTTGCATGCAACATCGGTTGCTATTTTTTGTTAGCTGTGACGATATGTGCAGTTTTGTTTTCGTTATTTTTCGCTTTCTTTAGTTTTGTTTTGATTTTTCGTATATTTGTAGGTCTACCCTTTTCTATCTTTCATTTCTATACACCAATATGTTTATACACGGTAGCGTTATTTGTCTTGTTGATTCTATTGCAGTTATCATCACAGGTTCTGTGATTATTTTTCATTGATTTCTCTATTTGACTTAGTTGATTTCTGCAATTGTTTTCATATCGTCTTGTATGCTTCTTTTTGATCCTTAGCCGCCGACCGTCAAAGCAGTCAGTGGCCATCACGCCTAGTGGCGTCTTGTAGGGCAACAACAAATTGATTCCACTTTGCTCGGGCGGTGGCCATCCTTCGTACAGTGCCCCAACTCTGGTTCATTCTTTGCATATCAGCCTCCACAGTCCTCCGCCAGGTTGTTTTTGGTCGGCCTCTCTTTCGTTTTCCTTCAGGGGTCCAAAGCATAGCTGTTCTTGTGATGGCATCGGGGTCTCTTCTGAGGACATGACCAACCCAGTTCCAGCGTCTGCCAGCTATGATGGTGTGCATGTCCTCTTGCTTGCTACGAGTAAGCAGATCTTGGTTAGTGATGGTATTTGGCCAAAAGATTCAGTGAATTTTTCTTAGGCATGTTGTGTGAAAAGAGGACAATTTCGACATTTCCTTCTCTGTAACTCTCCAGCATTCTGCACCATAGAGAAGCACAGAAAGCACACAGCTCTGATATAATCTTAATTTTGTGCTTGTGCTGTATTGGGAGGACTTCCAGATGTTGTTTAGGCTAAAGAAGGCTGTTCTTGCCTTATTCATTCTGATGTTGATGTCTTTGCCTGCCCCGCCGTCTGGTGTTACTATGCTTCCTAGGTATGTGAAGGTATCTGTCTGTACCAATTGCTTATTCCTTACTGCTATGGGCTCAGAGTTGCTCATATTGAGCGTCATGACCTCAGACTTCTTTAAATTGATGTTCAAGCCCACCTGCTGGCTAAACTTATTAAATCTATCCGTTTTTTCCTGGATGTGTTGATGTGAATGTGCTAGTAGTGCAATGTCATCTGCATATTCCAGATCTTCCAATGTAGAAAATGTTGTCCATCTTATTCCTCTTGGACTGCCCTCTGTTGTCTGGCGCATCACCCAGTCTATGACTGTTAAAAATAGAGTGGTTGATAAGGGGCATCCCTGTCGTACTCCTGTCTTCACCTCAAAGGTTAGGTTGCTCTGCCCAACACTGCACGTAAAGTTTGCATAGAGGCTTTTTATGATTGACACTATGCAGCTTGGAATTCCATAAGCCCTCAGTATTTTCCATAAACTGTCCCTATGTATGCTGTCAAAAGCCTTTTCGAAATCAACGAAATTAATGTATTTTCGTGGAATGTCTGTATTCACATCTAGATCGTTTTCAGCCTCAGGAACATTCAATTGTGTCTCTGGTGGTTCCTTGTTCAGAGTTTCTCTGAAGTGCTCTGCCCATCTTGTTTCTTGTCCCTCTGCTGTCGTGATGAGATTACCTTGCTTATCTCTTACTAATGTAATATTGTTTGCACCTCGTTTTCCGCTGATGAATTTAGTTATTTTGTATACTGTGCTTTGTTCATTTCTCAGTGCTGCCTCCTCTGCCTGTCTTGCAAGATCGTCTAGGAAATTCCTTTTGTTGGCTCGGGTTTGGCGTTTAACTTCCTAGTCCAGCTGACTGTACTGTTCGCTATATTGTTGCTTTAACCTGGGGGACTTCGCTTCTGTTTTCTTTCTTTTCATTTCCTTTCTCATCGTTATGGTGTTTAAAGTTTCTGGTGTTATCCAGTCTTGCTTTTTCCTTTCCTGGAATCCCAAGCATGATTTGCTGCTTTCTTTGTATATTGTTGAAATTCTGGTCTATATCATCAGTCAATGTCTTTTCCTGACTTTTGGCAAATTGATATCGTTTCTTTATGTCGGCCGCAAAAGCTTTTCTGGTAAGGGAGTCCTTCAATTTGCTGATGTCAAACCTTTTCTGTGTAGTTACAGTTGGTGCAGCCCTTCTTAGTTTCACTTTCAGTTTTGCTACTACTAAATGGTGATCACTTCCCACATCTGCACCTCTTCTTACCTTCACATCTTGTAATGCATGTCTCCATCTACCGTTAACCATGATGTGGTCTATCTGGTTTCTGTCCCGACCATTTGGTGATTCCCATGTTAATTTGTGAATTTCTTTATGTGGGAAGAGTGTTCCTCCAATGACCAGGTTATTAATGATACAGAAACTTATTAGTTTATCCCCATTTTCGTTTGCTGTTCCGCTGCCGCATTTCCCCATTGTTCTTTCATTATATGTATTGTGTGTACCAACTTTCGCATTGAGGTCTCCCATTACTATAACAAGATCATATCTAGGTGTGTCTTCCATTTCTTTCTGCAGTTGTTGATAGAATTCATCCTTGACCTCCTCATCGCTATCATTCGTTGGTGCGTAGCATTGTATTATTGTAGTGTTGGTGAATCTCCCTCTCAATCTTAATCTTATCAGTCTGTTGTTGATGGGTTTCCATTCCAGTAATGTCCTTTCTATTCCTTTCTGTAGAATGGCTACGCCTTCATTGTGTTGTCCATCCTCTCTTCCAGAGTAAAGTACTGTTTCTCCTGTTGCTGTTTTGACTTTTCCTGCCCCTGTCCATCTGCTCTCGCTTATCCCTAGAATGTGTAACCTATAGTTTCTCATTTCTGCCATGACCTGTCTTAGTTTACCTGTCTCGTACATTGTCCTGACATTCCAAAAACCTATTCTTGTATCCTGTTTTGCGGTCAGGACATCCGTTTTCATGTCAGTGGCTTCCTTTCGGCTTTCACCACTGACAGTCATACGAGCCACAGACTTTGAATGTCCATCCCGCAGCAAAGTTTGTTAATTTATTATTGTTTCCGTAACTTCATTGTTTTTTTTACACAGACAGGGGTGTCAGCCCTGTGCTAAAACCCCCAACCTGGAGGACCAGGGTACCAGCTTTTGTCTGACCCCTACCCACACAGACCAGTCCAGCTTGGTTGAACCTACCAGGAGTAAAACTCCCACTGGCATAGCTCTGGGGATTGTCAGGGTGCGCAAGCTGTCATACCGCTACAAGGTATAGGTACCATTGATGGCAGTCTTGTATGCTTGTCCTTTGTTAATGTCTTTGGTTGACATATGATATGAGGTATATTTGAGTACACGTATGTTATAGTATAGACCAGAACTTTATTATTATTATTGTTGTACAAGGAAGTATACAAGACCTTTGTAAGGCTTGTCTCCCACAGAGATTGGGATTGTGAGCTAATTAATCAAGTTCATTGAGAACTTGTTTCCTCATTTTGCCATGGTATTAAAGTCGGAAGAAAAGAAGCAAAAAGAGGAAAATAAATGGAAGGCAGAAGTTGAACAAAAGAAGATAGATGCTGAGAATTTAAGATTGCAGATGCAAGCTGAGAAGAGAAAAGCTGCTGCTGAGGAGAGAAAGCTTCAAATAGAAGAAAAAAGATTTGAAGCTGAACAAAAGAGATTAGACAGAGAAGCTGAACAAAAGAGATTAGACAGAGAAGCTGAGCAAAAGAGATTAGACAGAGAAGCCGAGGAGAGTAAGGCAAAAAGAGAACATGAGGAAAAACTGTTAGCATTTGAATTAGAAAAATTGAAATTGACAAATATGAGTAATGTTAATCAGTCAAGTGGTAACAGTGGTAAACCCTTTACTTATAAGGTCAAGGTACCAGCATTCAATCCTTCCAGTGACGATATTACATTCTGGCTGGATTGTTTTGAACGTTCTTGTCGAGCTCATAATGTGGATAAATCACAGTATGCTAATCAGTTGTCAGAAAATTTGAAAGGTGATTCTCTAACTAGTTTAAGTTTGGTTGAAGAGGCTGACAAGGATAATTATGATGTTATTAGATCAGCTTTATTGAAAAAAATACCAGTTGACTGACAAGGTTACCGTATTTTGTTTAAGAAAATGGTACCTGAATCAGGGGTAGAATTCTCAGAATTCATTGCAAGGACACGTCTTACATTTAATCGTTGGATTGAATTGTCCAAAACAGAAAAGACATATGAAACCCTTATGGACTTGTTGCTCAGGGACAAAAATTATGTCAAGTGTTAATAAACCATTCCTTGAATTCCTACATGAGCGTAAACCCAAGACACTAAAAGAAATGCAAGAATATTGTGACCAATACGTCACTGCACACCCTGACATAACTCTTAGCAACACTAAGATTAAAGAGAGTATGCCAGTTGCATCAGCAACACCATACAACCCTAATTATTCACACAAATTTCAGGGACCACAAAACAAGTTTGGGAAAAAAGGTAACCATAATAGTTATCAAAACCAAGGAAACCAATCATTTCAGGATTCTTCTGCGAAGAACTGGAGACGAGCTGACAGCCCTCGATACAGAGGTGGTCATAATTATAGAAATTTCCGCAGAGGAAGTCATTATAGGAACTATCCAAGTCATCCATCATGGAGACAACAAGACCATAATTATAGAGATACTCATTATAATGAATATGATAATGGTAACCATGAGAATTATGACTCAAACCCAAATAGGGGTTACAATAGAGGAAATAATAATGATTACAGAGGCAATAATAATCGAGGTAGATCACAATACAAAAAACATAAATCATATTATCATGGAAACTCTGCACAGCAAGAGTCACATGAAGCCTATAAACAGACCAAAGATAATAATGATGCTAATAATATGGCGTGTTCCGCTTTTGATTTTGGGAGAGCATCTCAGTGCCCCCAATGCAAAACATTATTTGAACCAACTACGGTGTCCACTTTAAGTTGTGGCCATCCTCTTCCCGCTCTTCCTGCGTCAGTCGCGCATGATGAAAGAGGTTCTCTTGTTTTACATAGAGGTTTAGTAAATGACAATCCAGTCTCAGTTCTTTTTGATTCTGGATGCACCACGATTGGTGTTAGGCAGTCGCTTGTAGATCATTCTCATGCCACTGGAAAAGTAGTCAAATGTGTAACATTTGGCGGCACCTTAGAGAAATACTCTACTGCTATCATTAGAATTGCTACTCCTTTCTTTACAGGAGATGTACACGCATGTCTTCTGCCGAATCCGATCGCTGATCTTATCATCGGTCGTATTCACGGAGTCAAAGAATGCACTCCACAACAAATTTACGTTTGGGAAAAACAAAATATGCAAACTGCTAATGCTGTAGTCACTAGAGCTCAAGCTCTTAATATGCCTCAAACTTCATCTATTGAAGATAATGAAGTGCATAACCAAGATGATCCCTTGGTAATTTCTCGTGACTTGTTTATAAAACAGCAAGAAGAGGATCCGACTCTAAAGAAATTCTTCACTCTTGCAACAAAAGGTGACCCAAATAAAGATACAAAGCGTAAATCTTGGATTACAATGAAGAATGGCGTACTTGTACGTATGGTGCAAGACTCCGCTAAGTCAAGTCATTCTCAGATTCTTGTGCCCAAAAATTTGAGAGTTAAAATTTTGCAACACGCACACGACTCTCAGTGTGCTGGACATATGGGTTTTTCCCATACAAAGTCAAGAGTTCTTGCGGCTTTCTTTTGGCCTTTTGTGAACAAAGACATACGGATTTATTGTCAATCTTGTATAGTATGTCAAGAAGTCAAATCCAAAGGTCCACGCCATGCTGCACCTATTCAGGCTGCAGACATTCCTATTCGACCATTTCAGAAAATGGCGATAGACATCATTGGTCCATTTAAGATCAAATCTGCTAGAGGACATCAGTTTATTTTAACGTGTGTGGACATGTGCACACGTTGGCCAGAGGCTATTCCTCTGAAGAGCATTACTACTGCTGACATTGCCGATGCTCTTTGGCTTATATTTTCTCATCTGGGATTCCCCGGAGAAATATTATCAGACCATGGCACCCAACTGATATCGGATACCATGTCTCAAGTGATGTCGACTCTGCAGATAGAGAGATCTTTGAGTAGTATCTATCATCCTATGTCCAATGGGATGGTCGAACGGCTAAATAGAACACTTAAGAACTTACTAGGGAAAATAACTGAGGATCATCCTCAAGATTGGGACAGGGTTTTACCCGCGGCCCTCTTCGCTTACAGAGAGGTCCCTAATGAACATACAGGTTTTTCTCCCTTTGAACTTGTCTTTGGCGCGCGACCGCGCGACCCTATGTCTTTGCTTCATGATCTCATAACCGCTGATAATATTACCGATGACACAAAATCTTCTTACGAATATGTCATCGCGCTGAGACAAAAGATTATCGAAGCATGCAAATTGGCAACTTCTTCTTCTGAATTTGCTAAACAGAAGGCAAGGCAATTTGCCAATAAGAAAAGAACCTTACGACAACTTTGTCCTGGTGACAAAGCATTTGTTTTGCTACCTTGTAGGGAAAACAGAATTCTTATTTCTTGGAAAGGTCCGTACGATATAATCTCGAAAATTTCCGATGTTGACTACATTGTCGATATTGATGGAAAGCATAAAACCTTCCACATCAATATGCTTACGGAATTCCATGAACGTCCTGATTATTTGCAGCCTATTTTCCAGGCAACGGACGATTCACCAGTCCAACATGGTCATTACTCATCACTGTCCGTAATACAGGATGAGGAAACAAGTTTTTCGGATGTTAATCTTCTGCTTCCGATGATTCCACTTCATTCTAGTGAATCCTGGAAAAATGTTACTGTTTCTCCCGATTTATCTCTAGGAGAACAGCGACAAGTTTCGATTATGTTACAAACATTTCAGGATGTCCTTACTGACATCCCTGGACAAACTCATGTCATTGAACATGACATTATTCTAACATAACATTATTCCTATTAGGGTCAGACCTTATCCTATCCCTATACATTTTCAAGCACAGGTTGAGAAGGAGTTGGATGAGATGATAGATTTAAAAATAATTGAACCATCCACTTCTGCATATTCTTCGCCGATGGTTATTGTTCGGAAAAAAGACAATAACATACGTCTTTGCGTTGACTATCGCAAATTGAATCAAGTTACAAAGTTCGATGCTGAACCTATGCCTTTACTAGAAGAGCTACTTACTAGGCTTTCTAAATCTCATTTTTTCACTAAACTAGATTTGTCCAAAGGATATTGGCAAGTTCCTTTATCTGAACGCGCCAAACCTTTTACGGCTTTTTCTACAAATAGAGGCCTTTTTCAATGGAATTTCATGCCTTTCGGCCTTATGAACGCTCCAGCTACATTCGTACGCATGATGCGTCGAATTCTATCTTATCGGTCAGATGTCATCGCGTATCTAGACGACATCTGTCTTTTCAGCGATACTTGGGAAGATCACTATTCAGGGCTAGTTGAATTACTGTCTACTCTACGCGAGTATAACCTGACAGCGAAACCCTCTAAAGCCTGCATTGGTTTTAGCGAAATTTCTTTCTTAGGCCATCGAGTGGGTCATGGTTTCCTAAAGACAGAGGACCATAATATCACTAAGATACTTAACATCTCTATTCCTAAGACTAAAAAGCAAGTGCGAAGTCTCTTAGGTCTTATTCAATTTTATGGAAGATTCATTCCGAATCTATCCTCTATCATGGCACCTCTTTCTACACTACTAAAGAAAGGGTCACCTAATATGGTCCACTGGTCACAAGAATGCCAATCCTCTTTGGATAAGATCAAAACTTTGTTTTCATCACCACCTATTTTAGTGTTACCTACTACAGATAAGACATTTGTTCTTCGTAGTGACGCTTCATCCACTGGGATTGGAGCGGCACTAATGCAAGAGTACTCTGGAACTCTGCATCCTGTAATGTATATCTCCAGAAAACTTAATGCTGCAGAAAGGAATTATTCGGTTTTAGACCGTGAACTATTGGCTATGGTTTGGTCAATACTCAAACTACAAAGATTCCTTCTAGGCGCACATTTCATAGTAGAAACCGATCAGAAAGCTCTTACGGCTATACAGAGTAAAAATTTGAAGAGCTCGAGGTCTACTCGATATGCAATTGCTCTTCAACCTTTTCATTTTTCGGTACGAGCTATCCGTGGATCAGATAAAGTGATGGCAGACATTCTGTCTAGATGCCCACATGATTCCACTTAACTGTTGAGTCTTGGACTTCTTAACACTTCCAACTCGACAACAGATTTTTCTTTTCTATATCAAGATAGATACACATTGTGATTTGTAATATAGTGATTGTATCACTACTATCACTACGTTCATTGATATATATATTCACCGGTACTCGTTGATGATTTTTCTTTTTTGTAAATCATGTACTTATAATGCTTAAATATGAAATTGTTATATGCATTGTGTCATTGCAAGTATAGTAGTATGCGTTGGTGACACCTCCCTGGAAACATTTATGCTTAAGAGAAATGCTTTCTCTGAGAGGTTGAGATGTATTCTCACCAGTCGATCTATATTTCGACTCTGCCTTAATTTGGCTTATAAATTCCAGATATTTCTCATCTGCGCATTGTTATTTGTGCGTTGTGAGCCGATTGTATGTTGCTCTTAGATGTATTTTTTTTTTTAAATGTTCCATTTTTTTTTCCCCGGGGGGTGTGGTAATCTGTTGCGCACATATTCTTTTGTGTGGAATTATGCGACGCATGGATTACTGTAAGTAGGAATGTACAGTATGACTATTTGATATGAAAAGAAATATTTCTCGGTCAAAGTTAGACTACCCATGATTAATTTATACTTTTGTTGTATGGGTGATCTCTCTTGAATATCGATTTGGCGTATGAATGCTAGATCTATGTCATTTCTCATTTGTTATGGCCAGAAAACAAATTGGTCTGGCTTAGAATGTTTATGGCCCGGACATATATGTATTCCGTGTCTATTTAAGAAGATTCGGTCTTATATCGTATATTTTTGTATTTTTATGTCGGCCTATTTCTCGGTCTGACGCTAAGGGGTGAATAGGCTTTTCTACGCATGCGTCGAGAGTGTCGACGAAAACTGCCTGATGTCATGGCGATGTGTTTCTGGGCTGGTCCTTTAGGGATGTTGAAAAGTGATCTCTGTGAATGATTTTTAGGAAGGAGATAGTGTCTCTGCAAGATCATATGGTCAGAGATTCTCTTAATGTTCTATATTGTGTTTATTCCTAAATCAAGGTAATACCAGACCCTTTGTTTTGATGTAGAGGCATCTCTCTTCTTAGTATTGTTGGTAAGGTTTTTGCCAAAGTCATCTTAATGCGACTACACAAGTTACCTGAGCGCATATATCCAGAGTCACAGTGTGGATTCCGAGCTGGCAGATCAACAACAGACATGATCTTATCTCTCCGCCAGCTTCAGGAAAAATCAAGAGAGCAGAAAAGACCATTATATATCACCTTTATAGACCTCACAAAAGCATTCGACCTGGTTAGTAGGGATGGACTCTTTAAAATCCTCCTGAAAATAGGCTGCCCTTCTAAAATGCTGGAAATGATGAAGTCATTCCATGACGGCATGAAGGGAACAGTCCAATATGCTGGAAGCACGTCACAGCCCTTTGATATACGAAGTGGCGTTAAACAAGGCTGTGTTCTGGCTCCGACCCTCTTCGGAATCTTCTTTGCCTTACTCTTGAAACATGCATTCAGAGATGCAACTGAAGGAATATGCCTTCACACTAGGTCAGATGGCCGTCTGTTTAATCTTTCAAGGCTGAAGGCAAAAACAAAAATCAGAAGGGTCACTATAAGAGACTTGTTGTTCGCTGATGATGCTGCAGTCGTCACTCAAAGCCAACAGGAGCTTCAGAGCTTGATGAATCGCTTCACTAAAGCATGCAAGGACTTTGGCCTCACAATAAGTCTAAAGAAAACGAATGTGCTGAGTCAGGATGTGGGTGCTGCACCAGTTATCACTATCGATAACTATGAATTGGCAGTGGTGCACCACTTCACATACCTAGGGTCTACCATCAATGACAAACTCTCACTGGATACAGAAATCGACAGCCGCACTGGCAAAGCTGCAGCTATCTTTGCCCGCCTCACATCGCGTGTTTGGGGAAACTCTAAACTCACAATGAAGACCAAAGCTGCGGTATATAATGCCTGCGTCCCAGCACACTCCTATATGGCAGCGAGACCTGGACGACCTATGCTAAGCAAGAAAGAAGGCTCAATACCTTCCATTTGCGGTGTCTACGCCGCATCCTCGGCATCTCGTGGAAAGATAAAGTGACAAATGTCGAGGTGTTGTCACGCGCTGGCCTTCAAAGTATGTATACGCTTCTTAGACAGTGCAGACTTCGCTGGCTTGGCCATGTTCGCCACATGGAAGATGGTCGCATCCCAAAAGATATCTTCTACGGACAATTAGCAGATGGCAAGAGAACAGTTGGGCGACCACAGCTGAGGTTCAAAGATGTGTGCAAGAGAGATATGAGGGCACTGGACATGGATCCAGCAACATGGGAGGATGAAGCTGCCGATCGCACTAAGTGGCGATGCTATTTACGGCGCCACCTCAGATTGGGTGAAGAGAGGCTCACACAAGAAGCAGAGGTGAGGAGAAAACGTCGAAAGGAGCACCAGGAAAATAAGCAGTTGAGGGCTGTCACCTCAGGGGCGCATTCCCATAGTCAGTTATGACTGAAGGGGCTATTATTATTATTATGTTTTGATGAACTCTGTTTTGCTAGGCCTAGATGGCAAGCTTATCTTCGTACAGCTAGGATTGTTTGAATGCTGATGAAGATGACAGTTTATCCAACAGCTCTAAGGTATTTTCATGAAGCAACCTTATAGATTTCAGAACTGGATGGAAACCCATTGAGAACATTTATGTTCAGATTTTGAATTAATTGCGGCTCATCATTTATCCTCCTGGGTGAACGAACGAACTTTATTTTCAAAGGGTTAAGAATTGGGCACGCAGGCCCGTCTGACATTCTGCCCTTCCTCTCTCTGGGAGTGAAACTCAAGGAGATAGCCATTTTGAATTCCCGTTACCACAACGGATCATTGTCAAGAGAACAGAAAACAACTCTTATTATCGGACGATGATGCAGAGATCTTCCTATTATGGAAAAACCCATTACTGTGGTTGAACATGGTTGCTATGAACTTTCGACGAATGTACAACTTAAGAAAACTTAGCCAAGAAAAGGTTCGATCAGTGAACCATTATTGATGTTTACATATTCATTTTCACTGACGCGTTCAGTCAGCTGAAGTATGAGGCGATAGCCCACCAGTACAGTGAATGCTTGACTTATATCGCCCATTGTATTTATATGCTACATGAAATATGTCTGATGTTGTCACCTTCTATTCAAGTACCTAATGATTTGCTGTGTCAACATGTACCTATGACTGTATCCGTGCTGTCGGAATGTGTGTCACCTTATTAAACATATGAAATGGTCAACAGCTGTTCAAACATCATTGACTTGCATACGAGTGTATGAATGTACCATTACTAAGTTGTCAACTTCACCGAACATTCCATCATTCGCCATCAGTCGCGTAACTGACACTTTACACCTTCACTCTATGTCAACATGACCTGTAGATTCAACGCTGTGTAAGGTTGGGAAGTTGACCAGTATAACCACATAACTTACATTGGTCAGTAACGTCCAGTGATAAGCATCAAACAGTAACGACATCTTCAGGGGCATGTTGCAAAAACCACGAGTTTTGCGGGTTAAAGTGACCCAGTTTTTGGACATTTAAAAAAAATTAACCTAGTGCACACAGAAATGTATACACATTTCTCTGAGCTCAGTTTTAATGACATTTTCACTTGTCTTTACAGTTTGCCAATCAATTATATAAACCTTGTCTAAACTGAATGGTGGCCCTTAACTTTTGTCCAGTAGTATATATTACTAGAGACAGCCATGTCCTTTTTAGGATAGTCAGGATCCTATTTGGTTCTCCTCTCTTTATCTAGCTCATGTATGGCTCCTCGAATACCGCTTGTGTACGGCGGTGGCCACATCCCGGGCAACAGTCTTGGCTGACTGGCTAAACTACATGGGTGGAGTAGGAGCAATCTTACTCAAGGGAATGTCCATCCCTAGTACACAAAGACTGAGACGGTGAGTGAGGCGGAGGAATCTGAGAAGATCAACGGCTCGCAAAGCGAAACAGCAAAGTGTGTGGCGCACTAGAGGCATGTCGGACATAGAAAAAGACAATGGCTAGCCACCGTAGAAGAGATTGGGGCCTTACCACGTACTTCCTACAGAACGTAATGGGATCACAACAACAAGATAAGAACCGATATGTAGAGAACTCTCTGTCCCCTGGGGAAGAATCTACTGTACAAATTAACAGGGAAGAGGCAACTCCTCTAATGAGTAAGGAAGTACATAATGACGAGTGTTCCTTAAATTCTGTTGAAAGGGAGCATTCTGAGAAAGACCACCTAAAAACTAGTAGGAGAAGCCTAAAAATAGGAACATGGAATGTTAGAACTCTAAACGGAGAAGGAAAGCTTGACAATCTTATATTAGAGGCATCAGACATGAAACTCGATATACTGGGAGTTGCAGAGGCAAGACTTTTGGATACAGGCTACATAACAAGAGACCAGTACACACTTATACACTCAGGAGGAGAAAAACATGAAAGAGGGGTAGGAATGTTGATAAAGGAGGAGTTAGAAAAATACGTATGTGGATACTGGACACACAATGACAGAATGATGTTACTAAAGATGAGAGCAAAGCCATTCGACATATCAATCTTACAAACTTATGCACCAACTAAAGATCACAGCGAGGAAGAAATAGAAGAATACTATGAAGAGCTACAACACACACTTAAACCAGTCAAATCTACAGATGTGTTGATAGTAATGGGTGATATGAATGCAAAAGTAGGAAAAGGAAAATACAAGAAAATAGTAGGACAGTATGGATTAGGGACAAGAAATGATAGAGGAGACAGACTTATCCAGTTCTGTGAAGAAAACCAGCTGGTCATATGTAACACCTTTTTTGAACACCACCCAAAGAAATTATACACATGGAAAAGCCCAGGAGATGTAACACGAAATCAAATCGACTATATCATGATAAAACATAGATTTAAGAACAGTGTCACAAGTGTAAAGACACATCCTGGCACCGACATAAATTCGGATCACAATCCAGTCGTTATCAAAGTAAATATAAAGCTGAAAAGAGCAGGAAACAGAAGACAGCAGGAACCCCAGATAGAAATATCAGCGCTGAAACAACCGGATATAAAACAGAAATATTTAATTGATGTCAAAAATAAATATCAACAGTTATTGACAGAAAGCATGGAGCAGTATAGAAGATAAAACCCAGAAGAAAAAGCAACCACAAAATGGGAATGCTTAAAAACAAGCATACAGTCAGCAAATGCAAATTTACCTAAAAAGGAGTCTAAGAAAAATCAAATTTGGATGACAGATGACATCTTGAATAAAATGGCAGAAAGAAAGAAAGCAAAAAACACTCCAGAATATAAAACAATAGACAATGACATACGTACTATGTGTAGAGAAGCAAAAGAACGGTGGATAGAAACAAAATGCAAGGAAATAGAAGACTTGGAAGCAAAGCACATGACAAGAGATATGCATGAAGAAATAAAGAAATTATCAAATCGGTCGCGGTTTGCACAAGGAGGAAGTTGTATCAAGAACAAAAATGGTGTAATATTACTTGATGAGAAAGACATATCAAACAGATGGGCAGAATACGTAAAAGAACTATTCGAGAACAACAGAGGTAAAAAACCATCACCAGATTCTAATGAAGGCCCAAACATTCTCAGATCAGAAGTAGAGAATGCCATTCTTACTTACTTACTTACTTAGTCGTTCCCCTTCTACCGTGAGGTGTAGAGGTTTGGAAGAGAGAGCGCCAGACCATTCTATCAGCTGTCTTCTTCCTGGCCTGGTTCCATTCTAGTCCTTGGTCCTTCAAAGATTGTCTAATGTTATCCTCCCAGCGGACTCTGGGTCGTCCTGGAGGTCTGGATCCCTGGCTCTTTGTTTCCCATGCTTGTCGTGGTAGCCGATCTTCTCCCATTCTACAGACATGGCCAAACCATCTTAGTTGGGACTGTTCTATTTGGGTCTGCAGCGGATGGGATTTTAGGCCTTGACGGATCGTCTGTTTGCGGACCATGTCTCTTCTTGTTACTTCAACCACTTTCCTCAGATACCTCATTTCTGAGGTTTGGATCTGGCTTTTGTGGGTTGTAGTCATTGCCCACGACTCGCATCCATATGTCAAGACTGGGACATAGGTGGAGCGGTATACAGCCATCTTCGTTTTCTTACCAACCTCTTTCTTGCTGAGGAATCCACGATTTATGGCCTGAAAAAGTTTCCCAGCCGCTGCTTTTCGAGTGGCCAACTCTTCTTTGATGCCTCACTTTCGGTCTATAATAGCTCCGAGATATTTAAAGTGGTCGACCTGCTCCAGGACCTGTTCTCCCAACTTAATCTGATGTTTTCTTTCTTCTCGTGATATCACCATGGATTTTGTTTTAGAGCTGCTTATGACCATCCCTCTCTTCTCCAGCTCTTCCTTCCAGACTTGCAGGTTGGATTGGAGATGTGCCTCTGATTTAGCAATCAGGGCAACATCATCAGCAAATGCCAGCTCCGAAATATAGACCTGTCTCATCTTCCAGTACCAAACTGAATACTTTCTTGTTCTCTCCTTACATGCCTTGATGACATCGTCCATAAGGAGTATGAAGAGGTAAGGTGATAGGATATCACCAGTGGTGGTCCTGAACTCTTCTGACTTATGGTTTGCTGTCCTCACATAATTTCTGCAAGACTTGTAGAAGCTCTGTATAGCATGAATCAGAGGTGCTGGAATATTCTTCCTTGTCAAACAGTCCCAAAGTTTGCTCCAGGGGACCCTGTCAAACGCCTTTTCCAGATCTATGAAACAAAGATGGATCTCACTCTTATACTCAAGGGTCTTTTCACTCAGCTGTCTGAATGTGAAGATTAGGTCTTGAGAATGCCATTCATATGATACAAAAAGGAAAATCAGCAGGCATGGATAACATAAAAATTGAAACGATAGAAGCTCTGTGATAACGTCTCTTTTTCTTGGAAGACAGACATCATCATCATCAGTTGATAAGATCTCTATGGTGTTGTTTGCTCCACTGTAGTGTATGGAATGTCAACTTGACCTACGCAGTGGTGTGTAGACATGGATTGAGTGTATAATGTGCGAATGACAATAAGGGTTCGTGGTGTTGACAAATGTTCTTTTCTCACACTCATGTATGGCTGGAAGTCATCGACACCAACGACTGTGTACCTTTCTACAGTTTAATTGGACGTATACACTCGACAGCACAGATAGTGACAAATCACAGGTTGGCATAATACATCATGGTACAGTGGATAAATGGTCTTGCAATGTTACATGGGCACTCATGCAGCATAATAGTATAATGGACTGTCAGTAGCCAAGCACTCAGTATCGCCCATACATATATATCATCTGACTTCACTGACTGAGCACGTCAGCTTATAAATAATATTTCAGATGGCTTCTAGACCTAAGCTCGTCTAGCGACGATTCTTTAACATAATGTTCAGCACAGTTTTCCCATATAATAATATGGAACCGCTAATAAAGGGTTCTCATGTGTAGCAGTGATCTCTGGACTAATCAAGCGATAATACGGGCATCCCTTTTCTCTTCTTGAAAGTCACTACATGTTTGGTTCCAAGATGGCTTCACTCGTGAGCTGTCACTCACGTTTGGATACAGATAATGAATCTGTCCTAAAGTTAGTCATTCATTAAACTTTCATTGCTCTGTAGATTTGATCATGAACAATTGACTGCATTCTACAGGATATAGTGCTGCTAGGAATCGAAGTCGTTTTCATCGAGTCAAATATATTCTCTTAGACATACAAATCGTACCTATCGAAAATGGTGGCTTCGTACGAGAGTTCATAAGAGTATCTTTGATTACCTTGGTATCAGAAATATGATTCTGCCATTCCTTGGCAATACGAATAAACACTGGGGTAAAGCATACACGATAGGTCTAGACGATTATCACTTTCCCCACAAATACTGAGATCACTTTTTCCGGCGACAAGCCGACATAGGAAAAAAACACAGTCCCCATCAGGACGAAGCCAAATCACCCCACACTCTAGCGGCACATCCGCCGAATAGCCTTTGACCTCTCTAGAGACAACAGAACATATAGTTCGACTTAGATATGTAAAGATATACAGATATAAGACAAACTCGTCCTACTCAGACAAACAATACACATAAATTCAGGCCATAGATATTCTGAAGCAAGAACAATCTATTACTACCCAAACAACGAATAAATCGCAGTAAAATGGATTCATCCGCGGAGTTCGATCGAAGAGACGACACAACTTTCAAGGGAAGTAACTCAATAATGACTTTTCCTTAAGCACTATTTTGTTTACAAAATATTTGCGAACATAACAAGTATACCAATGTATAATATTGTAAGATATCAAAGACTGCACGTAACAGTCTTACCACACCTCCCGGGAAAAAAAAAAAAATGGAACATTTTTTTTTTTTTTTGAAATACATCTAGGAGCAACGTACAATAGGCTCACAACGCATGAATAATGCGCAGATGAAAATATCAGGAATACCTATAACGCCTAATATGAGGCTAAGTCGACTTATGGAGCGACTGGTGAGAATGTGTCTCATAAACTGAGAGAAATTATTTCTCTACAAGTATATTTTTCCAGGAAGGTGTCATCAAAGTATAATACAATTCTGGCAATTACACAATGCCTAAAAAATTCATATCATCATTTCGTATTAGATATCTTAAATTTATGATTTATGAAGAAAGAATCATCAAAGCACAGCGGTGAATAAACATCAATGAACCGCTATGTAGTGATACAATCATTATATTATTAAATTACAAATGTGTATCTATCATGATATAGAAAAGGAACTACTATAGAACTAGACATATCAAGAAGTCTAAGCCCTAATAGTTATGTGGAATCATGTGGGCATCTTGACAGAATGTCTGCCATCACATTATCTGATCCACGAATAGCTCGCACAGAGAAATGAAAAGGTTGAAGAGCAATTGCATATCGAGTAGACCTCGAGCTCTTCAAATTCTTACTCTGTATAGCAGTAAGAGCTTTTTGGTCGGTTTCTACTATGAAATGTGCGCCCAGAAGGAATCTCTGTAGTTTGAGAATCGACCAAACCATAGCTAATAGCTCACGGTCTAAAACCGAATAATTCCTTTCTGCCGCATTAAGTTTTCTGGAAATATACATTACAGGATGCAGAGTACTCTTGCATTAGTGCCGCTCCAATCCCAGTGGATGAAGCGTCACTACGAAGAACGAATGTCTTATCTTTAGTAGGTAGCACTAAAATAGGTGGTGTTGAAAACAATGTTTTAATCCTATCCAGAGAGCATTGGCATTCCTGAGACCAGTGGACCACATTAGGCGAACCTTTCTTTAGAAGTGTTGAAAGAGGTGCCATGATAGAGGATAGATTCTGAACGAATCTGCCATAAAATTGAATAAGACCTAACAGACTTCTCACCTGTTTTTTTAGTCTTAGGGATCGAGATGTTAAGTATCTTACTAGTATTATGGTCCTCTGTCTTTAGGAAACCATGACCAACTCGGTGGCCTAGGAAAGAAATTTCGCTAAAACCAATATAGGCTTTAGAGGGTTTCGCTGTCAGGTTGTGCTCGCGCAAAGTAGACAGCAATTCATCTAACCCTGAATAGTGATCTTCCCAAGTATCGCTGAAAAGACAGATGTCGTCTAGATATGCAATGACATCTGACCGATAAGATAGGATTCGGCGCATCATGCGTACGAATGTAGCTGGTGCGTTCATAAGACCGAAAGGCATAAAATTCCATTGGAACAAACCTCTAGGTGTTGAAAAAGCCGTGAGAGGTTTGGCGCGTTCAGATAAAGGAACTTGCCAATATCCTTTAGACAAATCAAGTTTAGTGAAAAAATGAGATTTGGAGAGTCGAGTAAGTAGCTCTTCCAGTAAAGGCATAGGTTCGGCATCGAACTTCGTTACTTGATTCAATTTTCGATAGTCAACGCAAAGACGTATGTTATTGTCTTTTTTTACGCACAATAACCATCGGCGAAGAATATGCAGAGGTGGATGGTTCGATTATTTTCAAATCTATCATCTCATCCAACTCTTTCTCGACCTGTGCTTGAAAATGTATAGGTATAGGATAAGGTCTAACCCTAATAGGAGTATGGTCAGTTAGAACAATGTCATGTTGAATGACATTCGTTTGTCCAGGGATGTCAGTGAGTACATCCTGAAATGTTTGCAACATAGTTGAAACTTGTCGCTGTTCTCCTAGAGACAAATCAGGAGAGACAGTAACGTTCTTCCATGATTCACTAGAATGAAGTGGGATCATTGGAAGGGGGAGATTTACATCTGAAAAACTTGTTTCCTCATCCTGTATCACGGACAGTGATGAGTAATGACCATGCTGTACTGGAGAATTGTCCGTTGCTTGGAAAATGGGTTGCAAATAATCCGGACGTTCATGGAATTCAGTAAGCATATTGATGTGGAAGGTTTTATGCTTCCCATCAATATCGACAATATAGTCGACATCGGAAATTTTCGATATTATATCGTACGGACCTTTCCAAGAAATAAGTAATCTGTTTTCCCTACAAGGTAGTAATACAAATGCTTTGTCACCAGGACAAAGTTGTCGTAAGCATCTCTTCTTATTGGCAAATTGCCTTGCCTTCTGTTTCGCAAATTCAGAAGAAGAAGTTGCTAATTTGCATGCTTCGATAATTTTTTGTCTCAACGCGATGACATATTCGTAGGATGACTTTGTGTCATCGTCAATATTGTCAGATGTTATGAGATCGTGAAGCAACGACATAGGGCCACGCGGACGCGCGCCAAAGACGAGTTCAAAGGGAGAAAATCCCGTATGTTCATTGGGTACCTCTCTGTAAGCGAAGAGGGCCGCAGGTAAAACTCTGTCCCAGTCTTGAGGATGATCCTCAGTTATCTTCCCCAGTAAGTTTTTAAGTGTTCTATTAAGGCGTTCGACCATACCATTAGACATTGGATGGTAGATACTACTTAAAGATCTATCTATCTGCAGAGTAGACATTACTTGAGACATGGTATCTGATATTAGTTGGGTGCCATGGTCTGACAATATCTCTCCGGGGAACCCCAGACGAGAAAATATAAGCCAAAGAGCATCTGCAATATCAGCAGTAGTAATGCTCTTCAGAGGAATAGCCTCTGGCCAACGTGTGCACATATCAACACACGTCAAGATAAACTGATGTCCTCTGGCAGACTTGATCTTAAATGGACCAATAATGTCTATGGCCATTTTTTGGAACGGCCGAATAGGAATGTCCGCCGCCTGAATGGGTGCAGCATGCCGTGGACCTTTGGATTTAACTTCCTGACATACTTTACAAGATCGACAATAAATCCGTATGTCCTTGTTTACCAATGGCCAAAAGAAAGCCGCAAGGACTCTTGACTTAGTACGGGAAAAACCCATGTGTCCAGCACACTGAGAGTCGTGAGCGTGCTGCAAAATTTTAACTCTCAAATTCTTGGGAACCAGGATTTGAGAATGACTTGACGTAATGGAGTCTTGAACCATACGTACAAGTACGCCATTCTTCTTTGTAATCCACGATTTACGACTTGTGTCTTTATTCGGATCACCTTTAGTTGCAAGAATGAAGAATTTCTTCAGAGTGGAATCATCTTCTTGCTGTTTTATAAACGAGTCACGAGAAATTACCAAGGGATTATCTTGGTTATGCACTTCATTATCTTCAGTAGATGAAGTTTGAGGCATATTAAGAGCCTGAGCTCTAGTGACTACAGCGTTAGCAAGCTGCATGTTTTGCCTTTCCCACGCGGAAATTTGTTGCGGAGTGCATTCTCTGACTCCATGAATGCGACCGATGATGAGGTCAGCGATCGGATTCGGGAGAAGACATGCGTGTACATCTCCTGTAAAGAAAGGAGTAGCAATCCTAATGATAGCAGTAGAGTATTTCTCTAATGTGCCGCCAAATGTTACACATTTGACTACTTGTCCAGTGGCACGGGAAGGATCTACGAGTGACTGCCTAACACCAATTGTGGTGCATCCAGAATCAAATAGCACAGAGACTGGATTGTTATTCACTAAACCCTTATGTAAGACAAGAGAACCTCTTCCATCATGCGCGACTGATGCCGGAAGAGCAGGAAGAGGATGGCCACAGCTTAAAGTAGACACTGTGGTTGGCTCAAATAACGTTTTGCATTGGGGGCACTGAGATGCTCTCCCAAAATCAAAAGCGGCACATGCCATATTACTAGCATCATTATTATCTTTACTCTGTTTATAGGCTTCATGGGACTCTTGTTGTGCAGAGTTTGCCTGAAAATGTGGTTTATGTCTTTTGTTTTGAGATCTACCTCGGTTATTATCACCTCTGTAGTTATTGTTACCTCTATTGTAACCCCTATTTGGGTTTGAGTCATAGTTCCCTTGGTTACCATTATCATATTCATTATAATGAGTATCTCTGTAATTATGATCTTGTTGACTCCAAGACGGATAACCCTGATAGTTTCTATAATTACTTCCTCTACGGAAATTCCCATAATTATGACCACCCCTGTGTCGAGAGCTATCAGCTCGTCTCCAGTTCTTTGAAGAAGAACCCTGAAATGATTGGTTACCTTGATTTTGATAACTATTATGGTTACCTTTTTTAT
This sequence comes from Oreohelix idahoensis, assembly GCA_024509875.1. NCBI lineage: Eukaryota > Metazoa > Mollusca > Gastropoda > Stylommatophora > Oreohelicidae > Oreohelix > Oreohelix idahoensis. The sequence goes on from JAMPIV010001134.1 coordinate 781,611, forward strand.
CAAATCTGTTTTGAGGTCCCTGAAATCTGTGTGAATAATTGGGATTGTATGGTGTTGCTGAAGCAACTGGCATACTCTCCTTAATCTTAGTGTTGCCAAAAGTCACGTCGGGGTGTGCAGTGACATATTGGGAACAGTATTCTTCCATTTCCTTTAGAGATTTGGGTTTACGCTCATGTATAAATTCAAGGAATGGTTTGTTCACACATGACATAATCTTATCTCTGAGCAACAAATCCATAAGTCCTTCATACGTTTTTTCTGTTTTGGAAAGCTCAATCCAACGATCAGCTGTGAGACGTGCCTTTGCAGTGAATTCTGAGAATTCTACACCCGTCTCAGGCACCATCGTTTTAAATAAAAGGCGATAGCCTTCCTCACTTAGCTGATATTTTTTTTATCAAAGCCGCCCTAATGACATCATAATTATCCTTATCTGCTTCTCCTACAAGGCATAATCTAGTCAAAGATTCACCTTTCAAGTTTTCTGCTAATTGATTAGCGTATTGTGATTTATCCACATTATGTGTACGACAAGAACGTTCAAATCTATCCAGCCAGAATGTAATATCGTCACTGGACTGATTGAACGGTGGAACCTTACCCTTGTAAGTAGAAGGTTTACCATTACCACTAGATGCCTGATTAACATTACTCATACTTGTCAATCTCAATTTCTCCAACTCAAATTCATGTTCTCTTATTGCTTTTTTTTCTTCAGCCTCTCTGTCTTTTGTTTCAGCAGCAGCCTCAGGCTTCTCTTTCTAGATCTTTCGTCTTTGTTCTGCCATAGCTCTTCTCCTCTTCTAGCAGCTAATGGCTTTGTCCATATTAGACAACTGCCCATTGTTCTAGGATTGTTGTGACCAGGTCTTATCAAGGGCGATTCCCTTGTATAATGAAACGTATTCTAATGTAGACAATGGGTGGTCTAACAATAATGACTAATGCACCTAAATAATAATAATACTCACACATAGTTCTTAATGACTTGATTAATCATTATACTATCCAATATCTGATCTTGGGACCCAAGCTTAATAAGGTCTTGGTATGACATAATGCAATAATCAGTACTGGTTATACCATAATCCCAGTGAGCAGGTGCACAGCAATAGTTCCAAATGAAATATACCTATATAAAACATATGTCAACCAACAGAATACATAAAGTACAAATAGGACTGACAATACAAGAACGATTGCAGAAATCAAAATAAATCAAATAGGGAAATCAATGAAAATAATCACTGAATCTGCAAAGAATAACAACACAAATGACGTCACAGAATGTGAATATGAAATTGTGAAATAGAACTGAAGTGTAAGGCAAAGGT
>JAMPIV010001135.1:0-102500 GCA_024509875.1 Oreohelix idahoensis
GGCTTGAACAGTTGGCCACCTATAATCGTTCCTGTCTGTACCTTGAAAAATATGCGTCCCCCCACGATGTTTTTGGCGCAAGATGTTATGCAAAACGAACTCCTCTCGTCATAAATAATATTGACGTGCTGAGTTTTTTGAAGAGGTTACTTTAACGTTCACCGCATCAATCGCATCTTATACATTCTACACCTAGGCCCAAAAAACTAACCTGTCGTCCTAAACGCTGCCAAAAGGACCACGTCGTTATTATTATACCACTTCATAAAATCGCGAACGTGTCATGTGTTCTCCCACACCATCTGGCATTTCGTTCGCGTACTCATCGGCAGATGTTAGTTTTTTTTAAGTTTGGAGAAATACGCCGAGTGGGGTTAACCGGTCTCGTCCTAACTTTTGCTAAATTCTGTTATGGATTCATAACAGAAAAAACCCTTTGTTTCTTTAACGTTATACGCCGCGATATATTTGCTATTAGCTAAACCCCGGCTTGTAATTGACTATTCCTAAAAAACTTTAACTCGCTAGTGGCAATACACATAAAATTATTTGTATCCGCCTAGAACTAAAAAGTTGAAGTCTTTCCCCCTCGAAGACCGGGATGAGATACGGATTGATGACGTTCACATCATATTTGCCTGATTGAAACCTAACACCGGTAGCTGCCCCAAATAACCCTCTAATCTAGCAAGGAGCCCGTATGACTCACCGCAATCGTCCTCTAAAGATACCTCGAGTTGTGTGCATAACGTCGTCAAAATACGCAACGCAGAATCTCATAAGAGGCCGCGGCAATTTTGAGCAGATGGTCAGCCATCCTATTGACCAAGTCTTGCGGGTCACCCGTTGTGATATAAAACACACGGGGGCTTCAAAACCGGGGACTTTAGAAGCCACCGAACACGACACGGGCACGTGTTTGGCTGTGTAGGTGGTGGTATTACCACTTGTCTCTAGAGTGTTCTGAACAAAACTCTCATAGTCAAATGAGGCGCGATAAGGGTAGACAAATTTTGTCTCGACGTCTATCCCCTCCTCCTCGATTAATTCCCAAATGGTCTCTGGGGGATTATACACACACCACCTCTAAATGTTTCTCTCCGCTTAGAGCCGGTACAGCGCTTTTCATGGCGCGTCATAGCCCTATAAATCTTCCACAACTTACCGCAATCGGGACACGAAAAAGAGTTACTGGCCCTATCAATATCTGCTATGTACATGAAATGGTTCTTCAACATTAACAGTACGCAACGTATCTTTAAAAGTGTCACTACCTCTAAGTTTGGGGGTCAGGTTTTCCTCATCGTCAAATTCAAAAACGTCAATATTTACGTGAAAACATGTCTCTAATTGGGGCATATCGATTAAACTAACCCCGGGGAAATCGATGAGGGACCTAAGTCCCTGCTGTGTTTGCCACTGTTCGACTAGCCGGCGCGTGCTTATTCTAACGTTCTTAACGGCACCACCCCTAAAAACGGCTAGACATCTAAAAAAACAAAAGTTATCACTGTATGGTTTGGAGTTTGAGTCGTGTTGTAGTGTATGGATGTAATTATTGTCCGCGATGAAAGAGGGAATGTCTTGTATGCAGCAGCCAATGGGAAAGTCTTGGATATGATACAGATAGAACGAGGTGGCGGCAATGGCTTCGACAAAGTATCTTTTTGTGTTTGGTCTATTTAATTGTGCTTGTGTGACAATATCGCTATCGTGTAACTGTGAGAGAAAAGCTTTGAAATCTGTGATGTTGTTGACTAAGTGTGGTTGATCTAAGACGACTGTGTTATTCGAGGAAGCGTGAAAGAAGCGAAGGTCATTTGTTTCTCTGTGTCTTAAGACGATGTGAAAACTGTAGTTTATTTTGAATCGTTTTGTCTGTTGTTTGAATACAGGGAGCAAAGAGACGATTCCAGTCCGTATTTTCTGTTGGTCTGTGGAAAAAAGTGAATGTGGACAGGTATTTATGTTTTTTTGCATGTGTTTTGATGGCTTGCCAGTTATCGATGTAGATTTGTTTTATGTCAGCCTGTAAGTCTTCTAAAGAGTCTTCTTCTGACGACAAGCGGGGTTTTTTTTATATGGGTTTGAATGCTGGTCATGGGGCGTTTCTTGGTCTGGCCTGTTTTTTGGTGGGTGGGATGGGATGGGGCTTGTTGAATAGGGGGCTCTTGGCAGTGTCGAAGTTGTTGTTGTGCTCGTTGATGGTGTGCTCCCTGCTGCAGCAGGTGATGATGATGTTGTTGTCTCTTGGTGCGCCGATCTCGTTGATGGTGTGGTGGTCCCTGCAGGTAATGTTTGTGGGTGCCCCGAGCTTGAGTCTGTTGGGGCACCTGATGTTGGTGTGGGGACAGTCTGATGTTGTTGTTTTATGTGGGCCCGTAAACTGCTGCGTCGGGTAAATTGTTTGTCGCAAATGTCACAAGAAAAACGAGGCATTGCATGGACTGTCTTTATGTGCTGTCCTAAATTGTCAAGGCGGGTAAATGTTTTACCACAGCGGGGACACGTGAGACTGTGCCCTGGTGCAGTGGTGGCCCCCGCTGAGGGGTTTGTAGCGGACGCTGTTGCAGTGATGGTTCCCACTGAGTTGTCTATAGCGCCCGCCGGTGCAGTAGTGGCCCCCGCTGAGAGGTTTATAGCGCCCGTCGTTGCAGTGGTGGTCCCCACTGAGGGGGATCTCGGGGCCGCAGGACCATGGACATTCTCAATGTGTTGTTGGAGGGTCTCACGACCTGCAAAGACTTGGGGACACACACGACAGGGGTGTGTCGGTGCAGTATGTACTGTCCGCATATGTCTCGCGATATCGCGAGCTCGAGTGAATGATTTGCCGCATTGGCCACAAACATTTTGGATTGCTGACATCTGTGAAATAGAAACGAAAACACATTACTCACACATAAAATTAAATACAAATAACGAGAGAGAGAAAGCCAGAGAGAGAGAGAGAGACACAGAGAGAAAACAAAGAAAGAAAGAAAACAAAGAAAGAAAGAAAGAAAGAAAGAAAAAGAAAGAAAGAAAAAGAAAGAAAGAAAAAGAAAGAAAGAAAGAAAGAAAAAAAGAAAGATAGAAAGAGAAAGATAGAAAGAGAGAGAGAGCAAGAGAGGAGAGAGAGTAAGAGAGGAGAGAGAGAGAAAATAAAACACAGTGTTATTTCTTATTCTATGTGAAAGAAATTACCCCGCGCGCACGCTGGCAAAGATATCGATTAAAAAACACAGCATGTGACGATTTGCCCTGACGTTTAAGAATGTTTTTTGTTAGTTTTGTACCAAACCGTTTGTATAGCTAATGGTATGTTCTAAATATTCTTTTTAATGTGATAAAAGTGTTTATTAATTTTTTGCGTTATCAGATTCTGTGTTTTTTTTATATTTAACACAAATAAACCTCACATAAATACTTGTCTAACAGTAGGTGACAAACATGACTAAGTTTTAAAATAAGGAAAATTGTTAACCTATAGTGCATAATCGGTTAAGTCTTATCAAAAAATTATGTTATGTCAAGATAAAAGATAAAAATTTAGTATCTGAGTTAACATCTTAACAGATAAAAATAACAGAGATATTTATTTATATTTAACACAAATAAACCTCACATAAATACTTGTCTAACAGTAGGTGGGGGGAAACACGGATAAGTTTAAATAGAAATAATTTAACACCCTAACACAATACGCACTCAACTAAAACTTATAGATTCTTAAAGATATATATCCTAACACAGAGTACCGAATACGCACTCAACTAAAACTTATTTTATTAATTATTTTAACATCTTAACACATGGAAAGAAAAAAAAAAAAGAAAAAAGAAAGAAAAAAGAAAGAAAGAAAGAAAGAAAGAAAGAGACAGAGAGAAGAGAGAATAAACACAGTGTTATATGTAACAAGGAGTTAAATAGAGAGAGAGAGAGAGAGAGAGAGAGAGAGAGAGAGAGAGAGAGAAACACGGATAAGTTTAAATAGAAATAATTATTTTAACACACGAAAAAACAGATATTGTTAAAGATATTTATGGTAGCCTAACAATTTAACAAAGAAAATAAAACAAACGAATACGTACGGCGTAACAGTCAATTGATATGGCAAAACAATTGGGTCTTTTCTTTCAGAGATGTTTCTACGTCAACTTTCTGATGGTTTAATGACACCTCTGAAACAATGCATCCGTTATATCCCAAAATAAAATGCACATACAGGGTCAACGACCTTACACATCTGTTATTACTGGCAAACAGTTTCTCGTAAATTGTCACGTACCGAACACTCACCCGCTGTGCAGGTGTTCTGAAACCGTCCGTTTCACCTGGTAATATGATACGTAAACAAACAGCGCTGTTGGGCATTCGTCGTTTGGGCCTGTTGACAATTTGTTTACACAGGGAACAGCTGTTTATAACTTGACTTGAGTAGTATCATATAGAAACATTTTGTTTGTGAGATAGACAGGTGTCTCGAGAAAAGACATTTTAAAATCGTTTTAGTAGCGTAGTTTGAAATAAGTTGAGACACATTTCTTCTTATATATTAAAAAAGAAAGGGAGATACATTTTAAAACGGTTTAGTTGAATATTTAAACAAAAATGATAGCTTAAAAAGCAAGCTTTAAAATAACTAAAAAGAGAGACAAAGAGAGAGAGAGAGAGAGAGAGATAGAGAGAGCAATAGAGAGACAGACAGAGAGAGAGAGCGCGATAGAGAGAGCAATAGAGAGACAGACAGAGAGAGAGAGCGCGATAGAGAGAGCAATAGAGAGACAGACAGAGAGAGAGCGCGATAGAGAGAGAGCAATAGAGAGAGAGAGAGAGAGAGACAAAGAGAGAGAGCGCGATAGAGAGAGCAATAGAGAGACAGACAGACAGAGAGAGAGAGAGAGAGAGAGAGAGAGAGAGAGAGAGAGAGAGAGAGAGAGAGAGAGAGAGAGAGAGAGAGAGAGAGAGAGAGAGAGAGAGAAAGACACAGAGAGCGATAGAGATAGAGAGAAAGACATTTTTAGACTAAAACATTAAAAGATGATGCTAACTTTTAACACACGAATTTGTTTAAAAGTGTATGTTTTAAATTCCAGGGATTCTCAAATTCTTGACCAGTGGTTCTCAATGTGATTCTCAATACATGTTGGTTGAGTTCTTACATTATTCTCACGTTACTCCAAAGGTTCTCAAATTCTTGACCAGTGGTTCTCACAATGCTTGATTCTCACAATGTTTTACACTTCTCAAATTCTTGATCAGTGGATCTCAAGTTTTTTTATTCTCACAATGTGTCTTTTGATATAAAATAACTGGTTGTAGGTGAAAGTTATCATTCTTATCAATGGATACACGTTGGGTCCATCCGTTTACAGCGTTAATTTCAGGCCCTACTGGCTCCGGAAAGACTGTTTTTGTCAAACGTTTCCTGACACATATCAAAGATATGATCACAGCTATCCCAGATGAGATTATTTGGTGTTACGGGGAATATCAACCTTTATTCAAGTCACTGACTGGTGTTCAGTTTGTTGAAGGACTGCCCGATATTGAGCAGTGGACAGGTGATAAGAGACGGTTGGTGATTATCGATGACCTCATGAACGAAACAGACGAACGTGTAACTAGTTTATTTACAAAAAAGTCTCATCATAAAAATATAAGCGTCTTTTATCTCGTGCAAAATTTATTTGGCAAGAACAAAGAACACAGAACCATTAGTTTGAATTCTCATTACATTGTGCTTTTCAAAAATCCACGCGATGGATCTCAGATTGTTAATCTAGCCAAACAGATGTACCCAGGTCGGACTGCCTATGTGCAAGATAGTTTTAAGGACGCGACCTCAGTCCCACACGGTTATTTGCTAATTGATCTCCGTCAAGATACATCAGATAATCTAAGGCTTCGTTCAAGCATCTTCCCAGAGGAGCAACATATTGTTTACGTACCCAAGTAACATGGGAGAAAAAGTAAAAAAACATGCTGATATGTTAAAATTTCTAGGTACAGCCAAACCACCAGTCATCAAGGCTGTTATGAAAACAGCATCACCCGAGCTGGTAGGAACACTCTGTGAATGTTGTCACAACGTTTTAAAAGGTAACGTTACACTAACTCCCAATCAGAAGACACGTATACGTCGTTACAAAAACATCCTACGATCCCTTACCAAGAAGAAAGTCTCGCTCAAAAGACGAAAACAATTTTTACAAACTGGAGGTTTCTTATCTGCTCTGCTTGGACCAATACTATCTGTACTAAGAGGTTTTTTGTAAAATGGCTAAGAAAATGATTTTGATGGATCCTCGTTTGTTAGAAAAACCTTATAGACCACCCGATGCTCTAAGAGATAACTTGGGAGAATTGGACACTCAAATGCAACTAGTTTTGGATCGACAAGATTTACCAATCGGAGACAAGGCTAGACTCTACCAACAAACATTACAGCGATATCTGACTCGACTAGAACAGTACAGCCACGTACCTCTAGGTCTCGTGGATATTAAACAACCACCACAAACCAGCGAACAACCCACTGTACTTAAAGAGGAGATCGTCGACAAAACACCTCAGTCACCACCCGTCACACCCACTAATCGAAAAAAGGTGGCTAGTAAATTGCGAGAAACATCGTCGTATTCGCTCAGAAGAAGGAAAAAGACGCCAAAGTGGGAAGCATGGCCAAAGAAGTGATTTTAAAACGACATTACTACGACCCAAAACGGCCTGGAGCTTATGGTGGAATCGCCCCCTTACAACGTAGCACCAAACTTAGTCGTAAGAAAATTGAAGAGTGGTTAGGCCATCAAGACAGCTACACCCTACACAAGCCGGTGCGCAGAAAATTTAAACGACGTACGACCATTGCAGGTGGTATCGATCAACAGTTCCAGGCTGATTTAATTGACTTGCGTGGTTTAAAAAGATTCAACGATGGGTATTCGTATCTAGTAACGTGTATTGACGTATTTAGTAAATTTGCTTGGGCTGTTCCGTTGAAAAACAAGACTGGGACAGCTTTAGTAACAGCGGTAAAGACAATTTTTAACAATCGCAAACCGATAAATTTTCAAACAGACAAAGGCAGTGAGTTTGTCAACAAAACATTCTTAAAGTTTCTTAAAGATGAGAAAGTCCATTTCTTCACTACGGAGAATGAAGACACCAAAGCAGCTATCGTCGAACGGTTTAATCGAACCCTCAAAGAAAAAACGTGGCGTTACTTTACCAAAACCAACAGTCTTCGCTACGTCGACGTGATACAACAACTGGTCCACACAACTACAACAATTCGTATCATCGGAGTATTAAGATGGCACCGGTGGAAGTTACCCCGAACAATCAAGAAGAAGTATGGCGTACTTTGTATTCGACCCCTGACGTCGTCGGTAGAAAAGTCTATTTTAAACCTGGTGATCGCGTGCGGATCGCCCAAGCCAGACAAACTTTTAAAAAGGGTTATACGCCGGCGTGGACAGAAGAGTTGTTTACGATCAGCCGACTAAACCAAACAAGACCGGTTACGTACATCCTTAAAGATGATTCGGGTGAGGAATTGAAAGGTTCTTTTTACCAAGAAGAGCTGCAACGAGTCGGCGACAAGATAGTTTATCGAATCGAGTCCATTTTGGAGGAACGGCGAGGTGTCAGGGGTGTAAAAGAATATTTAGTCAAATGGTTCGGTTATAACTCGTCATTCAACAGCTGGATTTCGTCCAAACAACTAGCGAGATATCGAGACTGATGGATATTGAAGAAGACGTGAGCACCCCAGTTTTGAGGCCACCCCCTCCCAAGACCACGAGAACCTCGTTCTGGCCTTTTTTTGGGAAACTAGTCCCGCGACTAGAGATCGTTTTCCTCTGTCAGATGATCGTTATATATGTCGTCATCGGTGTCTCATTATTCAATCTGAGTCGGAGCAACGCAGAGGGACCAGACGGCAAGTTTTGGATCGCTTTAATGAGCAGTTGTTTGGGTTACATGTTACCTAACCCCAAGATAGGATGAGTTTTTTACGTGACTTTACCCAGCAATGCCTCGATGAAAATATACCCAAACAATAACGCCGGTCACTTTTTCGTCAAATTGCCACAGACTATAGACTTGACTTCACGTTATGAGGTTGGTTTGGTTGAGATTCAATTTCCCAAAAGTTATTTTAACGTGCTAGAGGATGATGTATGGATACATTATTTTCCCAACAAAGAAGATGAGTCTATACTACTCACGTTACCCGCTGGTCTATACACGTCACCCGACACGCTGATCGACGAGTTGAATCGTTTGCTTTTAGCCACGGATGTGGATGAAAAAGCCCGAGTTAGATTCCATTTTAACAATAATAAGGCCACCTTGAATCTGTATGATCCGGAGGTTGAAGTTAGAATTAGCGAGACGTTGAAACACATGTTAGGTTTTCCTGCCTCGATCGCCACAGACATTGACCCAATACTACGAGGCGAGACTGAAGTACAAATGGATAGCGACATGAAAAATGTATACGTGTACTGCGATCTCGTAGCGGCGAGACCGGTTGGAGATGCCTCTGTCCCTTTGTTACGGATTGTGCCTATTTTGGATAGGACTAATGCTTCTGTTTTTAGGATTTACGACAAACCCCACTACGTACCCCTGAGCCGTTTTTCGTTTGACGCGGTGGAAATCCTTTTAACTAACGATCAGGGTAAGACTATCCCATTCACTAGCGGAGCTTCGGTGTTGACACTACACTTCCGAACTCACAGACGGTTTGATTTTGACTAGAAACATAATGGTGAGACACGTACCCATCCGACGAAACCCCAAGATGTATGAGGAGTTTTACTGCAACCAAGCTGGCCATGGGATGCCAGTGTTTATCGGAGGCAGAAGTCAAAGAGGACATGGTTTGGGTAGTTTTTTCGGCGGGCTCGGTCGTATGGTTCTCCCGTGGTTAAAAACTGGAGGCAAAGCTTTACTCAGAGAGGACTTGGGACCGGTCTACAGGTCGCGAGCGATGCGTTAGCCGGCAGAAATGTTGGCGAGGCATTTCGTGAACGAGCGAAAGAATCTGGTCAACGTTTATTACAGGGAGCGGTTGAACACCTCACCACTAACCAATCGGGCAGCGGACTTAGAAGAAGAAAAACGAGAGCCGCCCCACCTGGCGAGCCGAAACGCATAAAACGCCGTAACCGAGTTCGACCTTCTCATTCTCACCAGAAGAAGCGAAGGTACTCTGATATATTTGAATGATGGCGCTTATTCACCCCAGCTCGTGCGAGTGTCTTCACAGTGGTCTAGATTTGTTTAGCGTACCACCAACGCAGACAGCCGTAGAAGAGGGACAATTTGTGGAGATACATCCGTTGGCCGCCTTAGCCCCCGGAGCCCCGGTGGAATTTGTAATTTCGGGAAACGGTGAAGAATATCTAGACTTGTTCAATACTTTTCTGCACGTGCGCGCCAAGGTTACGTTAGCTAATGGCGGCGCATTACCCACTGACGCAGAGGTGGCCCCGATCAACTATTACCTGCACAGTTTATTCTCCCAAGTCGACGTTTCACTGAACGATACGCTGATTACACCCAGCGAGAACACCTACCCTTATAGAGCTTACATCGAAGCCACGTTGAATTACGGGGAGGAACCCAAACGAGGTCATCTGACATCGGCTCTGTTTTACAAAGACACGCCAAATTTTATTACGGACACAACTGGTGACAATAACAATGGGTTAAGACTGCGTCGACATATAGCGGCTGGTTCTCAGGAGATTGATATGATGGGTCGTTTACATTCAGATATCTTTGCTCAAGATCGTTACCTGTTAAATGGTGTGACAGTTAAAGTAAAACTCACCCCGTCTAAAGATGCCTTCAACGTGCTGGGACACGACCCCACCGCTGGATATAAATCTATTATAACTTATGCGGCCTTGGTTGTCCGGAAAGCTAAATTAAATCCCGCCGTCTCGCTAGCCCACGAGAAAGCCTTGGTGCGAGGTAATGCCAAGTACCCCTTGAAACGAGTTGTGCTAAAAACTTTCTCTATCCCTAGAGGTATGCTATCGCACATGCAGGATAATCTGTTTCTCAGTCAAACACCTACACGGATCGTGATTGGACTAGTCACTTCGTCAGCTTTTAACGGGTCGTACACGGCTAATCCGTTCAATTTCGCTACCTTTGGTCTGATATATTTGAACGTCAGCGCGGACGGCAGAACCGTCAGTGGCAAGCCTTTGTCCATGGATTATGAACACAACCAGTACGTGAGAGCCTTCTTCGCGACGAATCTAGCTATGGGACTGGTTGGTAAAGACGCCGGCAACGACCTCGAGTATAGACATTTTAAGCACGGTTACGCCTTATATGCCTTTGACCTCACCCCCAGTCTACTAGACGGTGACCAGTTTGAGATGGCCAAGTCGGGCCCAGTCTCAGTAGAACTTAAATTCGCCGAGGTCACACCCGAACCATTACAGGTTCTCGTCTACGCCGAGCAAGACTCGATCTTGGAGATCTCGAAATCGCGCCAAGTTTTGACAGACTACACCACTTAAACAATGAACACAGACGAGATACGCACCATCCTCCTATCGGACATATTTGTTAAACGAACTGGGCTCGTTAAAGTGTTAGCTCGTGACCAATTACCTCTACGCATCGATCCGACCAAGACGGCTGCTTTCGTCATCAACACTGACCCTAGCTATCGCCCCGGTGACCACTGGGTCGCCCTATATTATAACGGACTTGGTACTTTTGAATATTTTGATTCTTTTGGCCTACCACCTACACACTCGGACCTGATTAATTTTATAGCCAGAAACTCTACTCGACCTGTTAACTACAACCCCAGACATTTACAAGATGTAGTCACCAACGTTTGCGGGCTCTACGCGATTTATTTCATCTTGATCAAAACACGAGGTGGCACTATGCAGCGGGTCCTACTACCATTTTCGGCTAGACAACACGCCAACGATCGATTAATTACGCGCCTAGTCAGACCCTGGCTAGTGAAACTCAACCCCACTTTGCTAAACAAGAGACGAAATCGATAGACAGGTGTATTTTTTCCCTCACGACAGCCACGTGTCATTGTTCCCACGCAATACATCGACGAATCACGTCCTGCCTAACACACGTTCGATGTTCGACGAATCAAATCCTAGCTAGGGCACGCTAAAAAAAACCCAGATTATACGATATAAAAGGACGACACTTTATTAACACACTAGATACATCTCGTTGAAAATGACTGCTCCCACCAATTGGGTCTACATCAAGAGAAGTGATGAAATGCTTAAACCTTTGGCTAGTGGTCTGAAGGCTGCGTCTGTAAGTGTTTACCGAGGCCAACCTTTACTGCACGTGCGAAAATATTTTGGTGAATCCTACCTCAAATTTCCTACCAAACACGGCATTACGTTAACTCGACCCGAGTTTGAACATTTCTTGACATTACAGAACGAAATCCTCGCCGAATTTGACCGATTACAGCCACCAAGCACGGATACCTATCCTACTAACACTACCACGTTTGATCAGTACATCAATTCCAGCTGTTACCAACCAATAGAACCGAGTTGGTTTCCTACCACAGACCTGGCCGATGTCCTACCCTCGAAGAAGCCTTCCACTAACCTGTTTGACGAAATCACGAAGTCTAGCTGCCCAGTATCCCCAGAACCGAGTTGGTTTCCTACCACAGACCTACCCGATGTCACACCACAGAAGAAGAAGAAGCCTACCAAGCGATTGAGAGTTGCCCTTTAGTATTTGAAAAAATAAAAAAACTATATTAACTAAAACGCTTTTTTGTTACCTATATATCGTCTAATTGTTTGTATAACTGTTCGTATAAATGTTTGTCTAACTGTTTGTCTATGTCTCAATATAACTGTTTGTATTACTGTTTGTCTAACTATTGTAAAATATGTATGTCTAAATATATATCGTCTTCTTGTTATCTTCCTATTATCTAAATGTATGTCTATGTCTCAATATAACTGTATATATAATTGGTTGTATAACTGTTTGTATAATTGTTTGTCTAAATGTTTGTATAAATGTTGTAAAATATGTATGTCTCAATATATGTCTATATCTAACGTATATCGTCTTCTTATTATGTAAATATATATTTTCCTATTACCCTCTTCTTGTTTGTCTAACACAGCCACTACCTAAGTTCGCTATACTAAAAACAACAATATATAAAAAAACCACCATCTTGCCACATTTTCCTTATATTAACATCGTCTTCTTGTTATCTAAAACACGCCATCTTGACCCAAATAACCTCCCCTTGTTAGCTCAAAGCCGCCATCTTGTTATCTCCGCCTTGGTAACTCAAATCCGCCATCTTACCCGCCTCCCCTTGTTAACTTAAATCCGCCATCTTGACCCAAATAACCTCCCCTTGTTAGCTCAAGTCCGCCATCTTACCCCCTTGTTAACTCAAATCCGCCATCTTACCCCCTTGTTAGCTCAAGTCCGCCATCTTGCCCCAAATTATCTCCCCCTTGTTAGCTCAAATCCGCCATCTTGACCCAAATAACCTCCCCTTGTTAGCTCAAATCCGCCATCTTGACCCAAATAACCTCCCCTTGTTAGCTCAAATCCGCCATCTTGCGCCGCGCGCCTGCAGATTGCGCCTATATAAAAGTCACGCGCCTGCAGAATTTTTGCTATATAAAAGTCACGCGCCTGCAGCGCGCCTGCAGCGCGCCTGCAGAATAATACCTAAGTTGTACATACCCTACTACTGATAATACCTCTAGTGTTTCCCACATGTCGGGAGGCGTGATATTTCTGTGTATTTCCTGAAAGCAAGGTAAATTGACTTTTCATTAACTCTATCGATTTTGGGTCGTGAGCGATTTCGATTCATAGCCTTTCTTCGAAAGTCGTCGTCACGAGATGTTTTCCCAGCTCACATGTCGCTGTATTGTACTGCATCGGTTGATGCATGTTCCAAGGACCATTACTTGCTACTTTGTTAAATGAACTAGGTTTGGAAAACCTTTATTATCTAGAGGATATTTTTTGAGGACATTATTTATACTTCGGCAGACGTGTCTGTCTTGCTGAAGTCAGACTAAGGAGAGTGAACTGATCTCATACATCTGGTTATCTCCTGGCTGTTATAGAAAAGGATGGAGTTTTTCACCTGACTACATTTACAGCACTATGAAATATAACATGCATCTGACTCATCATTGTAATGCTGTCTACCGTCTATTGCTGTATTGAATGTTGCTGTGATAATGACTGTTTGATGTGCCTACATATTCGCGTAACCATTTTGTCACTGTGGCGTCCACAATAAATAATGAAGAAAAACGTCAACGGCTGTTACAAGAATCATTGACTTTATACGTCGTGAGTTTACTGACGTCCTATGTGGATTGCCCTGTTATTTTTGTATGAACATTGTTTGACTGAACACATCTGCACACTACACAAAACCAGACATGCGGATACCATCCATCATCATATGGCATCACGCATCAGGCAGTCAAACCGGGGACGCTGAGAAATGACAAGAAACATGCAAGGCAGTCAAGGTATTTAGAGGGAAAGTATAGAAATATATGGGATCCAATCAAATGCAAGTGGAAATACGCAGAAACATGCTGGAATTCAAAATATAGACACACAAAAATTGTTACGGGACATAAAGAAAAGATAACTGAGATGTCCAATTAGGATCAATTTTTAGCTTACCACATCCCGCAAATAATAATGTCCTTACACCTGTCTCCAGCTCAAGTCTCCATTATGCAGTATTTGTGCGTATGCAGATGAGAAAGAAAGTCTGCTTCTTGTTGTGTACCTAAACGTATTTAACCACTAGCTAGTTGACCAATGTGTCCCTATGACCGACATGGCATTATAAAGCCAAGACGGATGCATCCTGAGTACTTTAATTCCAATTCTAATGTGACTTTTTCGCTAAGGGTTTCATAACATTCTGGAAGGCTAAAATTGACTTAATCACCACCTCTACCCACGACAGTTGAAGCCGGGAAGGACCTTTTGCAGCTGTTGAACTTACAATGTAACTAGCTAGACTTACCATAATATTTTTTTCTCAAACCGGGACAATTTCGAGAGTTTGCTCGAAACAGAAAGTGAGCGCCTTCTATGCGATTTTAGAAAGAGAGAAGTATATTCAGCTAAGTACTTATGATTCAAAAAGGCTAAGTAATGGAGTGGTTAACAAAAAACAACAATTATGTAGTAATAATTTTTAATTACTCTTAACTGAACATAACTTATTATTAAAAAGTTATTAATATTTATCACTAGCGTGAACTTTCTTTAAAAATTCTTTGTTATTTTTAATCGCGTCGAAAAATTCACTACAATTTAGTTCACAATTAACTTTGCAGCGCAATAAAGCTTTTACAGTTGATTCAGCCATTCTACCTCTTTCTTCAGACCATATGTTATTCATTATTGAGAATATCCTTTCAACAGGTGCAGATGTGCCTGGCAGGCTGAAAATGTATTCCATAATTTGGACAAGATTGGGCAATGAAATGTTCTTTTCTTTGAAATGACTGAATAGTTGTGTCCATTTTTCTTAGCAACTCGTATTTTTCCAAATGTCATAGCTTGCAGACCAAAAACCTTTTGCAATCACCACTTCATCAAACAGTTCATCCAAGTTTATTGCACTATTTGCAAGAGTTTCATTATTTTTTTTACCTGACGCTTCAATTTCAGACCATGTTAATTAATTGTTGTTTATCCAAATAAAAGATTCTGCTCCACCAAAACTGTTTTCTCATAGCTCAATGTAAGAAAGACATCGGTCATAAAATTTTGTAAACTCTTGTAGGATTTTATTAATATTAATGCTTCCATTATTTTCCAGTATTCTAAAAAGCTTTTTTTTGCTTCTTGAGGTATACATTTATTATCACGCCTTTCCTCAAGATTTTTTTTCAATTTTCTAAGTTCACTGACAATATCAGTTGCACTTGCTTTTGTACTTTCCATAATCAAGGTAGATTTGTTAAACAATGTGAGTTGCCCTTGCACAAACCACAAATACATTTCACCACAATCATTATCAAAAAACTGTTTTATCAACACTGGACAGTATTCTTGTGAAATAAAATATGATTTTTTCCAAATAACCGGGACAAAATGACAAACTGGCCGGGACCATACCTTCAAACCGGGACAGTCCCGGTCAAACCGGGACGTATGGTAAGCCTATAACTAGCACCTCCAGGGGAAGGGACAAAAGAGGCAGGAACAAACGAGATTAATTCCCCGATCCACGTTTCACCACGTTCTCTTAAACTATCTGGAGTGACAAACCATCGTCCAGTTGATTCACAGTGAAATTCAATTCTGCAGCATTCTCTGTGACTGAGATATACAAAACTCTCATTCCTTGATGCCTTTAATCATACACTTGAAGACCTCTTGAAGCAACTTCCATCAGATGAGCTTGCATTAGCTTTTTATGTCAACATGTTCCAAGAAAGCATGATCAATTATTCACTGCAGTAAAGTTATAAATTGATGAGGAAAAAGTCGCTGGCAATGTATAGAACACATAGAGAACACCTGCCGATAGCATTACAAGGTAGGAATAATTCTGGAATCCCCCCCATGGTAGGAGAGGTAGAGGGAAACAGTAAAACACATGGAGATGAAAACAGAGAAAAAAATGGAAAGATCTTCAGCACATGGCACAAGACAGGAACCTGACAAAAATTAGTTGAACAAGATGTGAGAAGAAACGGCTGGGACTGGATAGGACACACCAAAACCAGATACTAGGCAAGGCAGTCACTGTTCTTGAATCCCCAGGGTCAGAGAGAAGAGGGAGACCAAAAACCACATAGAACAGAGAACTGGAAACAGGTATGAACGGGACACAGAAGGATCTTAAATTCACGGCACCAAACAGGATTGCTTATAAAACATTTGTTGATAACCAAACAACATCTGGAAGTCCTCCCAATACAGCACAAGCACAAAATTAAGATTATATCAGAGCTGTGTGCTTTCTGTACTTCTCTATGGTGCGGAATGCTGGAGAGTTACAGAGAAGGAAATGTCGAAATTGTCCTCCTTTCACACAACATGCCTAAGAAAAATTCACCGAATCTTTTGGCCGAATACCATCACTAACCAAGATCTGCTTACTCGTAGCAAGCAAGAGGACATGCACACCATCATAGCTGGCAGACGCTGGAGCTGGGTTGGTCATGTCCTCAGAAGAGACCCCAATGCCATCACAAGAACAGCTATGCTTTGGACCCCTGAAGGAAAACGAAAGAGAGGCCGATCAAAAACAACCTGGCGGAGGACTGTGGAGGCTGAAATGCAGGGAATGAACCAGAGTTGGGGCACTGTACGAAGGATGGCCACCGACCGAGCAAAGTGGAATCAATTTGTTGTTGCCCTACAAGACGCCACTAGGCGTGATGGCCACTGACTGCTTTGACGGTCGGCGGCTAAGGATCAAAGAAGAATGCTCTAGGTCAGTACTTCTTAACTTTTTAGAGGTCCCGCACCCCTTTACAGCATCTTAAGAAGCCTTGCACCCTTTTACAGCATCTTAAGAATCCTCGCACCCCTGTACAGCATTTTAAGAAGCCTCGCACCCCTTAAAAACATCTTAAGAAGCCTCGCACCTCTTTAAAGCATCTTAAGAAGCCTCGCATCCCTTCACACCATCTTAAGAAGCCTCACACTCCTTTACAGCATCTTAAGAAGCCTCGCACCTCTTTACAGAATCTTAAGAAGCCTAGCACCCCTTCACAGCATCTTAAGAAGCCTCACAACCCTTTACAGCATCTTAAGAAGCCTTGCACCTCTTTACAGAATCTTAAGAAGCCTAGCACCCCTTCACAGCATCTTAAGAAGCCTCGCACCCCTTCACAGCATCTTAAGAAGCCTCACACTCCTTTACAGCATCTTAAGAGGCCTTGCAATCCTTTACAGCATCTTAAGAAGCCTCGCACCTCTTTAAAGCATCTTAAGAAGCCTCGCATCCCTTCACACCATCTTAAGAAGCCTCACACTCCTTTACAGCATCTTAAGAAGCCTCGCACCTCTTTACAGAATCTTAAGAAGCCTAGCACCCCTTCACAGCATCTTAAGAAGCCTCACAACCCTTTACAGCATCTTAAGAAGCCTCGCACCTCTTTACAGAATCTTAAGAAGCCTAGCACCCCTTCACAGCATCTTAAGAAGCCTCGCACCCCTTCACAGCATCTTAAGAAGCCTCACACTCCTTTACAGCATCTTAAGAGGCCTTGCAATCCTTTACAGCATCTTAAGAAGCCTCGCAACCCTTTACAGCATCTTAAGAAGCCTCATAACCCTTTACAGCATCTTAAGATGCCTCGCACCCTATTGTCTTCTAGTTTGAGAAATATGCCTGAAATAAGAAAAAGGGATAATAGTATGTTTGGGGAAATTGTTATTTACAAAATGTACTAAGTTTCGCTATCTACCATAATTCATGTTGTTGCTATTCTATTTTGTACAAATGCATTTGGGTTCTACATATAGTTATAGCACACAACAGTCCAATCACAGGTTTGTCTTAACATATGATTGCATGTTCACCCAAGAGCTACTGTGCTCTCTAGGAAACCTCTACAACCAATGGTAGATGAGGTAACGAGTAAGAAGTATTTTATAGTGTTCATAAAGATTCACCTTAAATAATACATGGCATATCTCACACCCCTAGAAAGTGGGGTTCACCAAATATGGCATATCTCACACCCCTAAAATATGAGTTTCACAAACTAAATGGCATATCTCACTGTGGTGGGGCGCTGTTCGAATATATTTTGTGTTTGTTTATTATTATTTCCGGTAAATTGCTACCCCTGTCCACAGTTAATGTATATGTTGATTCTGTTAATGTATATTTGATTGCCCCGGCGGTTGCTCATAATAATGCTCGTTACCCCGTTACATCCCGGGTAAAATCTCTCACTTTTTCATAGTTTTGTTCCATACTTCACAACACACATGCAGGTTCTTTAACTGACCAATGAGGAACTAAAACAGTCTTCTTTTGAAACGAATTCGACATCTTTTAATAACTGATATTCCTTGTAGCATGCATACTCGTTCGTCCCAATTAATCCTTATTTCTTAACTCTCTCCACACATATTAATTTTATTTCAAGAGTATTCGAGCTCTTTTACAAACCATCTCCTGTCAGAAGGTAAACACTTCGTAGTAGGTTCCTACTGGAACTTAAAAGCAAACACAGCCAAAACACAGCTGTCACAAAGCTCAAGGTTTTTCTTCACCTTGGCCATTCACATATCAACAACAACTCTGTGTCATTTTCCGGTGCGCCTTATTTTCAATATCCCAAATAGTGCCGCATTTATCAGCACTAACTCAAACTCAATAAATCTAACATGTGGTGTGCATGGGCAGACACCACATATTACCCCCCCCCCCCCCCCCCCCCCCCCCACTGCGCGCTACTGGAAACTGCAGGTTTCCAGGTCATCATTAACTATACTTAACTATAATGATAAAAAGGAAAATCAAATTCAAGTAATGAGTGAAATGATATCACGATGAGTGAAATGCAGTTAAAATATGTGGCAACAACTTGTGAGCAACATATTAATGCTACGAAAATATCGCTATATAATCTACCTATCAATTGATTATGAACATAAATATTGTTTGTTGTCACTTCCTGTACCCAGGACAGTTACATAGTTCAATGTATTACTCTTGACAGAGTATCAGCGATTACATTATTATGTCCTTCTATATGGACGATATCAAAGTCATACGCTTGCAACTGCAATGCAAATCTCGCAAGTCTTGCACTTGGTGATTTACAGGTCTGCAGATACGTTAATGATCTCTGATCTGTCATTATAGTAAAATGCGTACCTACCACATACTTTTGAAGTTTATTCAAAGTCCATACTATACCCAACAGTTCTCTGTCGAAAATAGAGTATTTGGATTCGGCTTCCGACAGTTTCCTACTCAAGTAGTAGATCGGATGAAACTTGCCATCAAAACTTTGTCCCAAACACCCGCCTATTGCATGGAGCGAAGCATCTGTTACAACAATAAATGATCTTTTTAAATCTGGCAGTCTTAACTCATTAACTACCGCAAGCCGCTGTCAGCGGCTCACAACATAATCACATTTGGACCGCAAGCCGCTCTGGGCGCCAATCTAATTTTAGTAATAAAACGAATGAAAAATGTACTGAAACACTTTCTGATCTGGTTCGAGATTTTAAGTTGCCACTGGAAAACAAATTCCCAAAGCATGGTTGTTGTAGAACACTGAAAAATTAATATTATGTTCATATTTTTCAGCATTTTGGGTTAGTTTACCAAATCGTGTAAAACTGTTTACCGTGGCAACTAGTGCTATGGGACTACAAAAAATGCGGGAGTGTACATCTCGTCTAACGGCTGAATAGGATAGAAACATGTTTCAACAATTGACTGAAAGATCTAGCGACGAGGACAAGAGTGAAAACGGTGTGCACATTGATTGAAATTGTGATTTTGATAGAGATGGGGCGCAAGCAGTTATAATTGTGAAAATATTGCAAGTCCTCGGCCATCGGAGGGCCGTTAAATAGCAACAACCTCTATTAGAGTTGCAACCAATGTTTATTGTAATAGTACATTCATTTATCTTTGAAATGACGTTTAATTCATACAAATCTGTAAACAATTACGAAAACTACAGCTTACTTTGTGCAAACACCTACAGGATGAAAATGGGAAATAAATTTAATTCGGCCACAGTGTGTTTTTTAATTCGGTAGTTAATGAGTTAATATCGGATACTGTGAAAAATGAGTTTTAATGTTTTGTAATGCCTGGTTACATTGTTCTGTCCAAACTACTTTGTTAGGCATACCTCTTTTAGTTAGATCAGATAAGACAGCAGTCAAAGACGAGAACCTTGGAATAAACTTGTGGTAAAAATTCACCAATCCTAATAGACTCCGTACTTGCTTCTTTGTAGTTGGGATTGTAAGATCAAGTATGCGTTTTAAATTAGATTCATCAGGTTGTATTACATGTTTGCCAATTTTGTGTCCTAGAAATGAAATTTCATTGAATCCAATTTCTATTTTGGATGGACGGGCTGTGAGATTGTGTATTCTTAGTGTCAGGAGTAAAGATCGTATACCATCTACATGCTCTTCCCATGTGTCATAAAAAACATGCAAATGTCATCTATATAAGATATTAGGTCATAACGGCTCCCAAATACTCGACGCATCATCCGTACAAAAGTTGCAGGCGCATTTTTGAGCCCAAAACACATGACATTGTATTGGAACAAACCCTTCGATGTTGCAAATGCCGTCAATGATTTACATTCTTCGGTCAAAGGGATCTGCCAATACCCTTTTGATAAATCGAATTTGCTAAAGAAAGTAGCGGAAGCTAAACGAGGTAGCAAGTCCTCCAGCAAAGGCATTGGTTCAGAATCTGATATCGTGACTTTATTTAGTCGACGGAAATCAATGCATATACGAATGGATTTGTCTTTCTTCCGTACTGCTACCATCGGAAAACAAAATGGAGAATCTGATGGAGAGATTATCCCCATTTTCAACATATTGTCGACCTCGTTATCAACCTGCTCTCTGATATGCAAAGGAATTGCATACGGTCGTAACTTAATCGGAGTGGGATCCGATAATTTTATTTCGTGAGAAATAATGTTAGTTCGTCCAGGCAGATCAGACAACACATCTTCAAAAGATTTCAATAGATTGAGAATCTGATTCTTCTGATCTGAAGGTAAATCGTTACAAATGATTACATCCTTCCAAGTTTCAGAGGCTTGGATAGGTACCACAGGAAAATCAAGCGGTACATCCGCGAAACTAGTTGCTTCTTCATCAACTAAAGCAATAGATGCCAGATGCGGAGATTGATTTGTGATAGATTCACAAATATGTTTGAGTGGAAGAGGTCTAGAAATGTAAGGTTGTAACATGTTAGTGTGGAATGTTTTTCTTTTACCCCTAATGTCGATGATGTAATCCACGTCGGTTTTCTTACCCACAACTTTAAAAGGACCTTGCCACGTAACCAACAAATGATCACCTTTAAGTGGCAAGAGAACAAAAACTTCATCGTTAATCGATAATGATGTTAATCTCCTATCACGATTAATACGCGACCGAGTCTTATATTTTGCTAATTCTGATGCTTCAGTCGCGATCTCACATGCGTCCACAATGCATTGACGTAGATCTGTGACATATTGGTGACTAGATTTCGTAACCGTATTATCATCGTTTGTTATCACCAAATCATGTAAGATAGACATTGGTCCTCTTGGATTAGCCCCGAAAACTAATTGAAATGGTGAGAATCCAGTTTGACGATTAGGAACTTCTCTATACGCAAAGAGAACCGCTGGTATCAACCGGTCCCAATCATGGGGAAACATTGTTGTTACTTTGCCCAACATCTGCTTTAAAGTAGAATTCCAGCGTTCTACAACTCCGTTTGATTGCGGATTTAATCTGGCACTCAATGTATGACGGATGTGAAGCACATCACAAATTTCCGAGAACATACCTGAAGTGAATTGCGTGCCATGATCTGACAGAAGCTCTTCAGGAAATCCGATACGTGAAAATATCGATAATAATGCATCAGTCACCGACATTGTTGTTATGGACTTAACAGGTATGGCTTCAGGCCATCTGGTGCATAGATCGATACAAGTTAAGATGAAGCGGAATCCTCTGGATGATAACACCGGAAGAGGCCCGATTATGTCGACAGCCATCTTATAAAAAGGACGCACAGAGATATCTGTGGTCTGTAGGGGTGCAAACTGATGCGCACCCTTACGTGCAACTCCCTGACAAACAGTGCATGATTTACAAAACGTTGCGACGTCCTTATGAACCCCTGGCCCAAAAAAAATGTGCCATCAATCTATAAGCTGTGCGGGCAATCCCCATATGACCCGCAAAAGGAACATCATGTGCATTAGATAAAACTAGTGATCGAAATGACGTAGGTACTACTATTTGTCTGAGTACCGAAGAATAATTGTCAAAACAACGTATCAAAATATTGTCATGAAATTGATACCAATGTCTGGCATTATTTGTATGTGTAATAGTTTTAGCCGTAGCTAAAGTGAATAAAAATCCCAAAGAAGAGTCATCTTTTTGTTGGTTAATGAATGCATTTTTATTTATGTAATGACTTGTTGCCACGTGTGGGATATTATTGCTATCGTTAAGTTCATTTGCTTCTGCAACCAGCTGTGCTCTAGTAGTCACAGCATTGGATAAAGAAAGATATTCTCTTTCCCATGCAGAAATTTCATCAGTAGAACATTCTTTTATACCCTTTATGTTTCCCAAAATCAAGTCACAGCAAGGCTTGTTGAGAACACATACACGAACTTTCCCAGTAAAGAATGGCGTGGTTATTGTTACGTCGGCCATGGGATATATCTCTACCGTGCCTCCGAAAGTTATGCATTTCACTGACGTTCCAGTGAAACAAGACGGAGGGATTAACGACCTTCTAATCCCGACCGTTGTGCAACCCGTGTCCCTTAAAATTTTAATTGGAGTGTTAAACAAAAACCCATTATGTAAAGTGAGAGTACCAATACCGTCATAAGATGACAACACTGGTAAGGCATGTCCACATTTAAGCCGTGGTGTAGCTCCAGGTTGAAATAACTCTTACATTCTGTACAATTATTAGAATTTTCTAAATCAACGTTACACGCATTGGCATGATTATTGGTTGAATGAATGTCATTACTGACATTTCTATCTACCGTCTGACAAGCATTGGCTTGTGAGCGTGCTCTATTATGACTTCTAACGAAGTGAGATCTTCTGCGATCTGAAAAATTGTCTGAATGAGAATGTCCATTGTTGTCCCTGTCATAATGGCCACCCCGCGGTGACAAATTATGATTGTCAGTATATTTGTTGTGTGAATACTGGTTATTTCGATACCATTGGTTATTGTTATAATTGTTGAAATTATGCCTGTCTCTACCCCGTGAAGGTGAGCGATTATGGTAAAAATTATATTTACCCCTATAGGATGTGTGATTATTTTCTCTATGATTATATCGTCTATCCAAGCTACGAGTGCGCGATCTCCCGTGCGTCGCAGCACACGCAGTAGATGAGTCCAAGACTTTTGCTCTGCTCAATGACAAGTTTGGATGAGCAACGGAAAATTGTTGACCTAATTTTTCCATTTCCTCGATACTAGTCGGATTACGTTCTTGTAAGAATGATACAATATCCTGGTTTACCGAAGAAACAATTTTATCTCTTAATAAGAGATCACATAATCCTTCAAAAGTTTTAGGGATAGAAGCCTGTTCAACCCATCTTTGGAGACATAGTTTTATGGAGGAAACAAAATCCTCAAAATTTTTACCCTCTACCGGCAACATGGATCGAAACTTTTGTCTATAGCCTTCCTGATCCAGACCATATCTGCGTATAAATGCTGCCTTTACGACCTGAAAATCATGTCTTTTATCTTGGTCTATACCCAGATAGACCCCAACTGCCTCACCTGTGAGGAGACCCGAAAAAACACCAGACCACGAATCTTTGTCAATATTTAAGCAAGAGACTCTTTCCTGAAATCTTAATAAATAAAAACTTATATCGTCGTGAGGAGGAGAAAAAGGTGGTAGTCTTAAATTAAAGTTAGGGGTTGTGATTGCCTTCTTCGATGAACCATTACTATCTGAATCATGGGAAACATGATGTTGTTGAAAACGAAGTTTCTCAACCTCAAAAGCTTTCTCCCTTTCAAATTTTGCCTCCTCGGCAGCAATTTCAGCTAAACGAATTGCCTTTTCATGTTCCATTTTCTCTCGTTCCGCAGCGATTTCTGCTATACGAATTCTTTCTTCCTTATTTGCTTTTTCTTGCGCCATAGCAAATTCCCTTTCTTCTCTTTCTCTTTCTTCTTTTGCCTCTGCTTTTTCATATGCAGTCAAAGCAAATTTTTTTAAAATATCACCTTCCATACTCAGCGCTTTGCCTTGTTTAATAAAATAGTCAAGAGTCGCCATAGTATTCCACAAATTATAACTTTTCTAAACAATAAATTAATATCTATGTTCTCCTCTGCCTTACTTAGACCATCACACTATGGAATAGTGTGTCTGATTGGTGTAGTCACAATGTGAATATATATATAACTATATCACCTGCACAATTCCCTTAGACGCTTATTAATATAATAATTAGCGTTTATGATCCTGCTTCTTGTTATCGACAAGAATCGCAGGATATATCACCAACAACATTATAGTATTATAGTTAATCAATAAATAGTGTATCATATACATGCTGCAAAGGAAAATTATCACATGGCATGACTAACGAAAGACATGGATGGAAACAAAATAAGGAAACGACAAAATTGTAAGTAGTCGAAAATTCTAAGACAAAAGAACATTAAAATTTCCACCAGTAATAAACGAGACAAAACGACAAATCACTTTTATCATTAATGTAAATTTTACAAAAGATAGCCAGGAAAGACCCACGCCAGACTAAATTCCCGAACAAAATTGAAATTAAAAAAAAAATACGACGAATCACAGCACAGCTAACACGCATGAAAGCCTTAATTTCAAACAGAGCGGTAATCACGACAGCACTAAATGCTGAATCCCTGAAAGAAATTAATGCAATCAACCTATAGAAATACGACACTGAAACGTAAAATGCCTCCTAAACAGTCGCCCGCAAGAGACAAAGAAAAGAAACATATAACACAAAAGAAGCGAGATTTGCCCAACAATGATAGGACCAACAACCATGACGTTACATAACATTACTTATCTGAATCGACCATGAGCGTCCATTCTTCGCTGTAACTCCAATGTGTCGTTCCACGCAATATTAAATTGAAATGTGGATAATGTAGTAATCTTATAATGTAGTAATCAGCAATCATGATGACGTAATATGAAGACGTTCTCGTAACTCGTTCACTGAGTATTCAGTTCAATAGGAATGTCCGACCTTCACTCGTGTGAGACACATTGTAGAGATAGTGTCAATATATAATGATGGAGACGAAATGTTAATTTCCAACGAGTGACCGAATAAACTGATGGGTGGCCTTATCAGTGTCCTAACGGTTTGATCTATTACTTTCGAGTCCACTTGTCCAGCGAAACGACCTCCTCGTAAAATCCCAGATTCATATTTCTCCCGTGAAGATATTCGTCAGATTGGTATAGCATCCCTCTCATGGTAAATCAGCGTGAACGATTTCGTCATGGATATAATGTTTTTTTCTGATCCTCAAGTAAGGTACCAGGTCTGGGCATGACCTAGTATACGAATATTGTAAATTTCATGTCTGCACAAAGTTGCATTCCAACAGCTGTCTCTGCATACAAATGTTCATTGTTGAACAGCGATAGATTGATCAAACTTCCCGATATTGTCCCAACATAGGACTCTGTCTGCCAATAACCTGAGCAACCTTCAAGTGTCCTTCAAATCCAACGGACGACAGCCTCCCATATCTGTGGTGGGGCGCTGTTCGAATATATTTTGTGTTTGTTTATTATTATTTCCGGTAAATTGCTACCCCTGTCCACAGTTAATGTATATGTTGATTCTGTTAATGTATATTTGATTGCCCCGGCGGTTGCTCATAATAATGCTCGTTACCCCGTTACATCCCGGGTAAAATCTCTCACTTTTTCATAGTTTTGTTCCATACTTCACAACACACATGCAGGTTCTTTAACTGACCAATGAGGAACTAAAACAGTCTTCTTTTGAAACGAATTCGACATCTTTTAATAACTGATATTCCTTGTAGCATGCATACTCGTTCGTCCCAATTAATCCTTATTTCTTAACTCTCTCCACACATATTAATTTTATTTCAAGAGTATTCGAGCTCTTGTACAAACCATCTCCTGTCAGAAGGTAAACACTTCGTAGTAGGTTCCTACTGGAACTTAAAAGCAAACACAGCCAAAACACAGCTGTCACAAAGCTCAAGGTTTTTCTTCACCTTGGCCATTCACATATCAACAACAACTCTGTGTCATTTTCCGGTGCGCCTTATTTTCAATATCCCAAATAGTGCCGCATTTATCAGCACTAACTCAAACTCAATAAATCTAACATGTGGTGTGCATGGGCAGACACCACACTCACACCCTTAGAAAGTGGGTTTCACAAACTTTATGGCATATCTCTCACCCCTAGAAAGTGTATTTCACAAACTATTTGGCATATATCACACCCCCAGAAAGTGGGTTTCACAAACTATATGGCATATCTCACATCCCCGGAAAGTGGGTTTCACAAACTATATGGCATATCTCACACCCCTAGAAAATGGGTTTCACAAACTATATGGCATATTTTACACCCCCAGATCATGGGTTTCACAAACTATATGGCATATCTCACACCCCCAGATCACGGGTTTCACAAACTATATGGCATATCTCACACCCCTAGAAAATGGGTTTCACAAACTATATGGCATATTTTACACCCTCAGATCACGGGTTTCATAAACTATATGGCATATCACATACCCCTAGAAAGTGGGTTTCACAAAGTATACGGCATATCTCACACTCCTAGAAAGTGGGTTTCACAAACTATATGGCATATCTCACACCCCCAGATCATGGGTTTCACAAACTATATGGCATATCTCACACCCCCAGATCACGGGTTTCACAAACTATATGGCATATCTCACACCCATAGAAAGTGGGTTTTGTACCCTTGGTTAAGGAACACTGCTCTAGGTGGTGATGAAAAGTGATTAATAAATAATGCCTGCATAGCGCACCAAAATTAAATAAGAGCTTTTTTTTTTTTTTAAATTTCAGGCCAAAATGAAAAAGAGAACATATGAATATAATTGTGAAACACTGAAAACTTTTGACAACACATTACCTGGTGCCCAAGATTTTGATCTGCCCTATAAAAGATACATTTTCTTTTTTATTTATTAAGCTACTTAAAAGAAAAGCAAAAACAAATCAAAGGCTATACTAACTTACTTAGTCGTTCCCCTTCTACCGTGAGGTGTAGAAGTTTGGAAGAGAGAGCGCCAGACTATCTTATCGGCTGTCTTCCTCCTGGCCTGGTTCCATTCTAGTCCTCAGTCCTTCAAAGATTGTCTAATGTTGTCCTCCCAGCGGACTCTGGATTGTCCTGGGGGTCTGGATCCCTGGCTCTTTGTTTCCCATGCTTGTCATGGTAGCCAATCTTCTCCCATTCTGCAGACATGGCCAAAACATCTTAGTTGGGACTGTTCTACTGGGGTCTGCAGGGGGTGGGATTTTAAGCCTTGACGTATGTCTGGTTGCGGACCATGTCTCTTCTTGTTACTTCAGCCACCTTCCTCAGATACCTCATTTCTGAGGTTTGGATCTGGCTTTTGTGGGCTGTAGTCATTGCCCATGACTCGCATCCATAAGTCAAGACTGGGAGATAGGTGGAGCAGTATACAGCCATCTTTGTTTTCTTACCAACCTCTCTCTTGCTGAGGAATCCTCGATTTATGGCCTGAAAAAGTCTCCCAGCTGCTGCTTTTCGAGTGGCCAACTCTTCTTTAATGCCTTCCTTTCGGTCTATAATAGCTCCGAGGTATTTAAAGTGGTCGACCTGTCCTGGACCTGTTTTCCCAGCTTAATCTGATGTCTTCTTTCTTCTCGTGATATCACCGTGGATTTTGTTTTAGAGCTGCTTATGACCATCCCTCTCTTCTCCAGCTCTTCCTTCCAGACTTGCAGGTTGGATTGGAGATGTGCCTCTGATTTAGCAATCAGGGCAACATCATCAGCAAATGCCAGCTCTGAAATACAGACCTGTCTCATCTTCCAGTACCCCACTGAATACTTTCTTGTTCTCTCCTTACATGCCTTGATAACATCGTCCATTGCAGATGATTTGTGCCTTCTATCACACAGACAGCAAGATATGCCAAGAAACAAATAGATGAGTGACAGAAGCAACAAAGATGGGACTACACATAAATGTAAATAAAACAAAGGAAATGAGGATAAATAATAGGCAGATGGACTCGATGAAGATCAATGGTCAAGTTATTGAAGAAGTAGAAAGCTTTACATATCTGGGGAGTAACAGTGACAAAGGAGGGGGAACTGATGGTGACGTCTGTTCTAAGATAAATAAAGCCAGATGCGCTTTTAAAAGCCATGGTATACAAGTGAAAGGCATCGGTAAAGGCAATCCTATAGCAGAGACTGTGGAAGGGAAGTAAAGTGTCAGAGATTTTCATCATCATCATCAGTTGCCATCTTTACAACGAAGGTTGGCTGTAATGGATCTCCAACGTCTTCTGTCTCTTGTCTTGGTGGTGCACTCTCATAGACTCTTTCCTGTCCATCTCTTGATGTTATCTTCCCACTTATAGCGCTGTCTTCCCCTTGCACGTTTGCCTTCAACTCTCCCTTCTGTTATGGTCTTCTGCAAGGTGTTATGCCTTTTTATGTGGCCAAAGTATTTTAGCTGCCGAACTTTGACCTCCCTCATTAGTTCTCTTTTCATACCTAGATTTTCTAGGAACTCCTTATTTGTTTTCATCTCTTTCCATGAGATACGCCCCATTCTTCTATATATCCACATTTCAAGAGCCTCAATTCTTTCTTCCAAATGCTTATTCATCGTCCATGTTTCTGCACCATACAGAAATGCAGAATATATATAACACTTTATGATTCTCAGTTTTAATTTGTGAGATGACTGTTTGGATGTCAGTATATGTTTCATGTTGTTGAATGTAGCTTTGGCCATTCCTATTCTCTTCTTTTTAAGATTTTAAGATTTTACTTATGCTAAATCTGAAATTAATGACGTGATATGACCAGTATATTTTCTAGCCGCATTTGCCTTTTCTAACTCAAAAGCAGTCAGGTACCCATCTTTCACAACTGGGCAAACTGGAACTTGAGGCAACTTGGTTTCAGACCCAATGATCCTGCCTCAAGAAGCAAGCACTCTAATCAATCTGTCACTCCACTTTCAGTACTCACATAAAGTACCCTTAATTTTTATTTGAATTAAATCAAATCACAGTGACAGACACAATACTGCCGAAGTCTGAAAATCATCTTGGTCGCAAACAGGGTGAGGTTTGGTTTCTTCTTCTTCTTCCTCGTTCGTCCTGAAGAGGACGTTGGTTGCATTGTGTCGCCGTTTACAGCGAAGCTGCGCCTTTCAGCTCGACACATCCGACTTCCGCACGGCATATTTTAGGACCCAGTTTGCCTTCCCTCTTCGATCCCTACTCTCTCAGTCAGACTGCAGTGATGCAGCCTGTTTCCAGGACCACCACTTGGAGGTGGAGTAGGATCATGGTCAGCTCTGGTTCGCTGACCCTGATGCAAGCAGTCAAGCTATGAGTCGCTGACTGCATTCATCTCTTTTGCTGCGTCTTCGGTTTGGTTTAACATTAGTTTATGTTAGTTTACATTCGTATGAAATTAGAGGTATTGTAGTAAATTAAAGAGTTCCATTGAGTGTTTATTTAAAGAGAGTATAGTTAGGGGTTTTGGGTTAAAAAAAACTGCCACTAATGCTTACCTTAATGTTTAACCTGACCCTATTTTCGACAAAGATGGAGCATGCACAGTGAACTGTGATTAACCAGAAACATAAAAATTGGTCCTGCAGCTTTTGAGCTGTCTCCTGCTTCTAGTAGACTGATGGAGAAAGTTAAATCAGTTGAAATGAAAAACAGTAAGTCATGTTCTTCAATGTCATCCAAATGGGTACCTAACGTCATTAGGGTTTGGATTATGGTTAGGGTAAGAATTCCTAATCCTAACCCCTTTTAACTTATTTTTTTAAGGCTGTATCTAACAGATGGCCCACTATTCTTCATTTCAACTGTTAAATCAATAGAGCCTTTTGAAACTGTCAATTGCAAACATGCTAAAAAATGTTCAGCCTACAAGATTACGTTGTGCTGCTTAATGACATGTTTGAAATGAACAATAGAGGGACGTTTGTCTGATTTTGCCCTATAGTCTTTCCCCTTCTATATGTCCTTAAATAAGAATTCAGAAACACAGTAATTAGAAGTATGGGTTAGGAAACCTAAACATAACCTTAACGACATTGAAAATGTAACTGACTGGGAATCAACAGACATTTGGTCAAAAGTGGACATATGGCCTACATACTATTTGGCCTATACCACTTTAACTGATTCCGTACGCAAGATCTTTTAAAAGATGCAATGGCCGACCGCTGTAACCGCAAGATCTTTTAAAAGACGCTGATTTATTTCGTTGTTTCTTTCTATTCTGATATTTTATACTGCCCGGAATTTATCTCGAACGGAAGTAAACACAAAACTGGGCAAATTTCAACAAGCTTCAACGTCTTTTATTTGCGTTTGAAGGGATTTTTTCACATTTATCTTCATCTTTAATCGTGTTTTGTTGTATCGCCATAATGGCCAAAAACACACAGGATATGTTACTAATATGTGAACAGTGAACAAACTGTGTGATCAACCATAACTTTCTTACTTTTTCTGTGTTTCTAAATGGATTACCTGCACAAAGAGAGCAGTGAAACTGTATTGTGATAACAATTTATGTTACAAGCCTTACGTAAGTCGAAAATTTTTGTTCAAAATTTCAAGTTATCTTTTTTTCCGTGTACATGTTATCTGTTATAACATAAACATAACATAAAATTAGCTAGAAAGGCATACGGATTTATATTGCTCATCCAATGTACTTTAATTTGATATATAGGCCCTAATATGTTATACTTAACTCATGATTAGACACACATTGTCAGTAAACGTAAATTATGTATGTAAAAATTTTTGGGGCTTAAAAATAATTCCGTCCTGAGCTGAAAATAATTACGTACGGAAAGAGTTAGCCTAATTAATAGGCCTAACACTTTTAAATTATATCTTCTTATGTCAAGCGCTTCTGGTTATTAGCAATAAAGTTTACAATTTCTAGTTTTTTTTTTCAAACTGGATCAGTGGCAAGAATATTTTCACTATTTTTATTTTGTTTATTAGGCCCTAAGCCTAAATATTTTCGTACAGAATTTTTTTTTCTCCAAAACTGACATCCTACAGATCTACATCGCTCGCTTAACTGTGTTTTTCAAGGTTTTCCGGTTGTTTTACTTTTAATGCTGAGAAATTACTGAGAACAATTAACTTATCAAACAACTCTCTCACTCTATGTAGCTGTATCACGATAAGTTAGCCTAACCAACAAGAAACTAATTCAGCCACAACTGAATTCCATCATAGGTTTTTCTGCCGGCAAATTAAAACCTAGCTATCCATTTAACATTACAAATATGAGGTTACACGTACGCAGTTACTCGGACAGCTATTAATATATTAACATGAATTTACTGCAAGTTTCATCCCAATATCTCTTTCTTCATGCAGATTCAACACCGACAGGAAGTCAGCCATATTAGATCGCGGAATACATTCCGGGAGTATGTGCCTGGAAGTTGGTAAAAAGCGCAACAGTTTATGGTTTACCTCACTTCTTTCAAGCACAAAACTCATCAAAATGTGTGCAATAATAGATGAAAAATATTTCTTACCTCTGCTGAGCCAGTCATGGCATGATTTGAGAATTAAAAAGTTGGTTCTATCTCACATAGTACGAAAGATCCAGCCACGATACACACTTTTTGGAAAAAGTGGAGATATGCAGGGGTCAAGGTCACGGCTTGCTGTAGGATTCCCCAGTGACGTCACAACATCCGCCGCATTCCCGCTAAAATCACGCCTGCAGTTTTCATTGATAAAATTCTTCGTTAGAAAAATGGCCGCTGTGGTGACTGTATACAAACAGCCAGTCATATGTTAGCGGATGTTGTCTCGAAACCTTGCCTTAACCTCTATTTTTTTACTTATGAAATATGTGTCGCGGTTAACGCCCGTGTTTTCTTTCATTCAACAAGACATCCCTGTTAATGAATGAGAGCACCTCCGCCCCCCCCCCCCCTTTCCAAAGAAAAGGGTGGTGGCGGTCGAAATAAGTATGAACTTTGAACTCGGAGAAGTGATGAAGTTAAGATAATGATGCAATCGGAAGATACAGATGGGTTACTTTTGAGAATGTATGTAAATCTCACCATGTTGTGCTTCCCTTCCCGTTTGTAGTGTTTCCCAAAATAAGGTTTCCTCGGAAACCCAGTACTGTATGACTTAGAAAATCGTCGGAGTTCAGTGAGGAAATCAATACAGTAATATATATTTTTTTGAAATACCGTGACTGTTTGTCCTAGGTCCTCCTTCACTTATCTCCTTCTTTAAGTATCTCGCTACCAGGCATAGGTGATAATGTCACTCTACAACCTACTGTTACATGTGCTGTTTATCGATTTGAGCTTTTTTTTTTCATGCCACGATATCGAACTTCAAGTTTTTTTTGTGTGTGAAGTTCTCTGTCTCTTTTTCCTTCAATCTTTCTTATTGTCACAATATATTTCAGATGTTCTCTTCTCGTGATATGTACAAAGAATATGTATTGTTTCCTTCTAATATGAGTAATGTTTCGATTGCGCATGGCTTCTTTCAGATAATCCATATTTACTACTTTTAGACGTTCGTGGTATTTAAGCAAAGTCATCAACAACAGATTGAATAAAGCGAGAACTGCCTCTACTAGTGTAAACAAAATCTGGAAGTTCTCTCAGTAAAGCACAAACACCAAATTAAGATTATATGAGAGCTGTGAACTTTCTGTGCTTCTCTATGGTGCGGAATGCTGGAGAGTAACAGAGATGGAAATGTCGAAATTGTCCTCTTTCCACACAATCTGCCCTTAGAAAATTCTCCGAATCTTTTTGCCGAAGACCATCACCAATCAAGAACTGCTTACTCGGAGTAACCAAGAAGGCATGCACACCTTTATAGCTGGCAGACGATGGAGTTGAGTTGGCCACGTCCTGAAAAGAGACCCTGATGCCATCACAAGAACAGCTATCTATGGACCCCTGAAGGAAAGGGAAAGAGAGGCCGATAGAGAACTGTGGAGGCCGAGATGCAAAGAATGAAACCAGAGTTTGGGCACTGCACGAAGGATGGCCGCCGACCGAGCAAAGTGGAAGCAGTGCCCTACAAGACGCCACCGGGCGTGATGGTCATTGACAGCTTTGACAGGCGGCGGCTGAGGATCGAAGAAGAAGAATTTGTATTCTTAATATTCTTATGTAAGGCGCTATCTTTTTGGCCTCCATGTATGTTTCTGATTGCATATGACCTGTACCCCGTGTAGTTCCTTGGGGTTTCTGAAGATACAGAGAGAGAATAGGCCTATTGTTGCCTTATGCATGTCGACAGAAGCGAATAATATTAAGTTACGCATGGGCCTGGCAACCTCCTCATGTAAAATATATTGCAACAGAAACCATCGCTCCAAGAGTACATGAATGCTTAGAGCAGTCTTCTTACAAGGGGACCAGCTGCAATGGTATACAGACAGAACATTAAGTGGTTTGGCCATCTGTAGTGGATTGATGGTATTGTATGATGATGATATTACTAAGTGTGATGCATGAGGTCAGCTGTGAAGGCTCCTGAGTTAAAATGTAGCTGTGAATTGTCAGAAGGCCCTTCGTGCTACCACTACGACCTCACACCTATCTTTTTTTACTAATGAATGTGGCTACGTTAAATGTCTAGGGTAATGATATGTAATGTGTTGTGGTAGTTTACATACACACACACAGATATTTACTCAGTCTAATAATATTAATAAATGTTATAATACACTGAACTAACTCAAGTGTGTAAAATGTGGATAGTAATTTTCTTACATTTATTTGTTCTGAACCAAGGTTTTATTTTGGCCAGAACATATGAAAGGTTTAGTAATTATGAAAGAAATGCATGAATATTACATAATAAATGCAAGGTGTGTACATATATATGTTACTAGACTAGTTAATATTATTACTGTTTATAGTAGTAATCTATTTTGGGAGAACATTTAATGGATGTGTTGTTGGGGTGGCCTCATCACTCCCTGTCTATGGTGACTACCCATTGTCCAGTTATTTGATGGAAATTTTTATGGATGTGTTAGCAAATAAGTTGAGTTGGTGAATTCTCAGCAGACCAGGCGCTCACGTAGCTTGAAGGTGTAGCTCTGGTGCTGAGATCTGGTGGCCCCACCTGTCCGTGCTTGGGGGCTATAACAGAAGTCTGGTGGCCCCACCTCTCCGTGCTTGGGGGCAATATCAGAAGTCTGGTGGCCCCACCTCTCCGTGCTTGGGGGCAATATCAGAAGTCTGGTGGCCCCACCTCTCCGTGCTTGGGGGCAATATCAGAAGTCTGGTGGCCCCACCTCTCCGTGCTTGGGGGCAATATCAGAAGTCTGGTGGCCCCACCTCTCCGTGCTTGGGGGCTATAATAGGCTGCTCTGACCAAATGTTACTGCACGGGTCCACTCTGGTAAAATTCAACAACTCATTTGACACCGCATTGGTGCCAACTGAAACTCACAGCTCTGCAATCAAAGTATTAGTCATGTGTCAGAATTCCATCCTCTAACCATTTCTGGACACAACACTACACAACAACAACACCACATAGACGGGTCAGATCTTTCTGACCAAACAACACATCTTACCAAGTTGGTTTCACATAGGATAAGTTCTCCCAGACTACAGATTCTGAAATATGTTCATTAGCTTCCTGCCATAGAATAGGATAGGTGATATGTTTCACTGATCTCAACACTTGATCTGTCCTTCCTAATCCTTGCTGGAGTTTATGTATTTTATTTGTCTCTAGACCCTGAACTGGGGCGGGGGGTCTAGAGCGAATCCTTACTTGTTGTAAGGGACTGATTATGCTATTGCAGTATCAAATCACTCGAACCTTAAACAAATATTTAAATGTACAAAGAAATAATTTCAGTCTTACCAGAAATATGAATATAGAACACAGTTAAATAAATGCTAGCAAAACTCAGCTGAGCTGCTGGCCTTATGATGGCGTCCCTCTAAATATTTCAATAGCTTCTGGGAATTACACCACTTAATAATTCACTGTGTCTACAAGGACAACTTATAATAAATGGCACAAAATGCGCGTCTGAGCGCCGATAATATATTCATCTAGGGCCAATCACTGCCTTTTCTTTTTCAAATTCAAATATCCTACCAATAAGTCATTTCAGTCATACCTCAGTCAAGTATGCCTTATTGTCTGTTGGTCCGTCCGTCTCTACTTGCGTTTCACAAAAAAACACACATGTTTTTTGAACCAACCCTGCCTTCCCCTACACAATTTTGCCTTTAAAGTTATTTTTAGCCACAATTCACCATCCCACCCCGTCTCTTCATTCCAACTAGATTTTAGCACTTGCGTCTTCAAGGCCACAATTTTTTGAAAATTAGTGACATGTTTTATCTCAATGCAGACGTTCGCCGATATGAACAACACAGTCTTTTGTCAATATCTTTCTTATTATCTGTCCGTCTGTATAAATGAAAGCATATTATTTCACTGCTCAAGATGGGCCATCCGGCCAGCTAGGTTTTATATTCCTAACATTATTATTAAGAAAAGTCACTTTTCAAATACCCTCTAGAATCTTCTGGAATGCGTTCATCACTGCATTCAAATAAACGGACTAAGTTATCGCAAAAGCGTCCAAGAAATGACTGTGGCGTATAATATCCAAGGTCCCTTTTGTCGATTTCTTTACTTTATGTCAACTTGGGGAACGTGACTTTTTCCTCCTTTCCCCACCAATTTGCGTCCTTTTGCCTCGTTAGTTTCAAGCACGCGTTCAGTCAGATTTTTCCTTTTGATCGTTTTGCCTTCAAGTCTAACAATTTAATTTCCATGGCGGGTGATGACCCGCGGCGTGGGCGATCATGTATTCTAGCAGCTTACGCATTCGTTTTTATCCCTACGTTGTATCATTGGAGATATTTTAACGTTGTATCACGGTTAATTTTGTGACACATCTCCCCACTTGAAAACATGCCTACGGCAAGTTCTAAAACCAGTGATACACATAGATAAAATCTCTCCTTACGCCTGCCATTACTCTAATTTTGATCACAGGGGTGCCGACTAAGGAAATCTGCACCGACATTCAATTTGCCTGGGATATATTGGATACTAAACTGATAAGGTTGAAGCAATAAAGACCACCTCAGCAATCTTGCGTTTTCATGCTTAGCCTGAGATAAGAATACGAGAGGCTGATGGTCCGTCTCGACCACAAAAGTCCTACCATACAGATAGATTTGAAACTTCTTTATGGCCCAGATTAACGCTAAACATTCTTTTTCGCTTGTGGAGTATCCTTGTTCCGCCTTATTCAATTTGCGGCTTGCATAAGCGACCGGTTTCAGTTCCCCATCAGGTGAAGATGATCTTTGCAACAAAGCCGCTCCGAGTCCTACATTACTTGCATCGGTTCTTAAGAAAAAGTCCTGTGTCAAATCAGGTAGTTTGAGAATAGGCTTGCTAGTGAGTTTTTCCTTTAATTCTTGGAACGCTAATTCACTTTGCGCAGTCCAATTAATTTTATCTGGAAGTCCCTTGCGAGTCAGATCAGAGGAGCACAAATAGAGTTAAAATCTTTGATATATTTTTGATAAAATCCGCATAACGACACGAATGATCGCACATCCTTTTTTGTTTGTGGTCTAGGTGCTCTCTGCAGTTTTTCCAAGTTCTTGGGATCAGAGGTCATGCTACCCTGATATACAGTGTGTCCCAAGAATTCCAACTCTTTGCATCCAATGCAACATTTTGTTGGCCTAGCAGTCAAGTTCGCCTCCCTAAGCCTATTAAATAACATTTCTAGAGCTTCAATGTGTTCTTCAAATGTCTCTGTGGCGACGAGAATATCATCCATTAAATTCGTGATACATGGGTTATTCAGGGGATCCAACAATTTGCGCATCATCCTTGAAAATACACTCGGAGCATTTTTCAGTCCGAATGGTAGCATGTTGAATTCATAATGTCCATCCGAAGTGCTAAAAGCCAAATAAGGTCTCACTTCAGGCTTCACTGGGATCTGGTAATAGCCTTTACTAAGATCCACCTTTGAAAAGTATTTTGCCTTGTTCAGTCTGGCAAATAACTGTTTTGTGTCTGGTAATGGATCCACTTGTCCTTCTGTGACAGCATTCAGTTTCCTGTAATCTATGCACAGTCTGTGTTCCCCAGACGGTTTTCTCAACAATACGACACTAGAGCTAAAAGATGATTCACTGTGTGAAATAATCCCCTCCTTCAACAAATAATCTATTTCTTCCTTCAATGCCTTCTCCTTCGCGAACGGAATAGAATAGGCTCTCATACAGATTGGGTTTGAGTCTACCAGTTTCATGTCATACTGTAGCAAATTTGTATGGCCTGTTTTATCTGTTAATACATCTGTATGTTCCTCCAGAACCTGTTGAACTCTCTCCCTCTGGTTTTTAGTCAGGTGATTACTGACTTTTACCTGTGCTGCTGTTTCACAAGGATGTAATGGGTATTCATGTGAGGTGAGTGGTTCCTTTTGCATTTGAGTTGCGATAGCTAAGGTCAGTAAGGGGGTGCTTTCCTGGAGTGGTCTGTCCAGATACTTCTTTAACAGGTTTACATGATAAACTTTCTCCTTCCCCTTTTTGTCAATTTTATAGTTTGTTCTAGACACCTTCTCTAGAACCGTATATGGACCTTGCCATCCAATTTGTAATTTATTCTGGCTACCGGGTAGTAGAAGCAGCACCTTCTCTCCCACTGCCAGTTCTCTGTCCTTTGCCTTCCTATTAAAATATGCTGCATGTTTCTTCCTGGCTTGTTTCAAATTATCATTTGCCAGTTTCCATCCAGCTTTCAAACGAGTGGTCAGTTCGTTCACGTATTGATAAGATGAGGTAACAGTCTCTTCCGCCTTCTCATCTGTCCAGGTCCTTAATAGGGCTTCTAATGGACCTTTTATTGGCCTCCCAAATAGCAGAGTTGCGGGAGCCATCCCGGTTGAACTATGTGGTACCTCCCGGTACGCAAACAATGCGGCGGGCAGGAATTGATCCCACAGATCCGGTTTTTCGTGTGCCAGCTTTCTCAGGATAGAAATGAGAGTCCCGTTGAACCTCTCTACCTGGCCGTTCCCTTGCGGATGGTACGGACTACAATGAAAGTGTCTGGCTTGAAATAGCTTAAAAACTTCTTCCGTTAGTTTCCCCTTGAACTGAGAGCCATTATCCGTCAAGATTTGATGCGGGAATCCTAATCGGGTAAATATTGTAAGTAGTGCCTCTGCTACATGTTTTGAATCAATTGATGGCAGGGCTACCGCCTCTCCCCACATAGAGCAAGTGTCCACCAGAGTAAGGATGTAACTGTTCCTCCTCTTGGTCCGAGTGAGAGGTCCTACAATATCCACTGCAACCCTCTCAAAAGGTGTCCCCACTATGGGCATTTCCCCTAGAGTTGCAGGAGCAGTCCAGTGCTTTGGAGCTACCCTTTGACATTCTGGGCAGGATTTGACATATCTTTTTATATCCTCCGTTATCCCTGGCCAGAAGTAATGACAAGCTATACGCTGTCCTGTGGCGCTGATCCCCATGTGACCACTGAAGGGAATCGCATGCCCGAGTTCCATCACTTTATCCCTATATGAAGTGAGAAGAACCAGCTGGTTGTGACCATTTGTTCCAGTTCCGGCCTTCCTGTATAAGAGTTTGTTCTTCATAAAATATTCCCCCTTGCTCGGAGGTGTGTGGCATTTGGGCAATTTTTTAAAACAGGGCTTGAGTGTCCTATCCTCAGCCTGCGCCTTCCTCATCTCCTCTGGATGAGCATTTATAGGTTCACCTTCTTCCTCCTTCTTCTGTGACCTGGTCTGCACTGTCGCCATGATCACAGGTCTCTCGGGATTCCCCAAGAAGACGTATCTACACCCCAATATCAGAGGGTAGATTGGTTCATCTATCACTGCTGCTCTGATTTCTCCTTCCACATAGCGAGTTTTCACCGTTATCCTTGCGATGGGAAGTGTCATGAGTGGTATGTCCTTAGTTGCCCCTTGTATTTCCACTGTTTCTGTGGTATACTGACTTGGGTCCACTAGGCTAGACTTCACAACTGAATCATAATCCAAACCTGTATCATAAAGGCACCTTATGGTGACCCCATTACAAATAACATCCTCACAAACTGGGGGGTGATAAGGTTCCTGCTGTCCCTTAGGATTAACCTTTAATCTTTGAGTCCCCGACTTCATTGCAGCAATGTTTGAAGGTTTCCTTCTACAAAATTCGGTGTTATGGTTATCTTTCTTGCACCATTTACACCATCTTTTTCCTTGGTTAAACGGTTTTCTTTCATTGGATTTTTGGTCATTGAACTGTGAGTTTCTGTCTCGGTAGTCATTTCTTGGCCGTTCAAAGTTTGTCCTACCTTTATTTCCCTGCTCTCTATTATCAAATTTATTAAATTGCTGTGGAGCTTTAAAATTGTCTATGTGCTTCTTTTTAGCACCACTTACCTCTGCCTGGGCTGCCTGATACCTCTCGGCGACATTTAAAACCTCCCCCAACTTCTCTGCACCTTGTTCCATGAGAAATTTTCTCATGTCTGGAGCCATGGACTCTCTCAATTGCTCAATCATGATCATTTCTTTAAGATCTTGGGTCTTCCCCAGAGCAGTCCATTTCTCCAAATAGGTTTCTAGTCTGGCAGAGAATTGGTGGTATGTCTTCCCAGACAACAGTTTGGCATTTCTAAATTTCTTACGATAAAATTCCCCATTTTTTTCGTACCTCAATAACAAAGCCTGCTTTAACATGTCATAATTCTCCTGGTCTTCTCTGTTCATTTTTGCGAAGACTTCGTAAGAAGTACCTCTCAGTCCCTGTGATAGCTTTAAACTCCACCTCTCTCTCTCTCTCTCTAACCCATATGTAGTAGCTAATAACTCAAAACGTCCTAGGTACCCCTCTATGTCATCGTCTTTTTCAACAAAATGGTCTAAATGAAACCCCATAGCTGATGTTGAGGCTCCCAGACTGGGCGTAGCATCTGAGGCAAAAGGGCTGGCACCATTTTCAGGAGCCTGGCCTTGTAGCTCCAGCTCCCTGAGTCGTAATTCGTGCTCCCTTTGCAACCTTCTATCTTCTGCCTCCCTTTCGGCAGTCAACCTTTTATCTTCTGCCTCCCTTTCGGCCTTTTTATCTTCTGCCTTCCTTTCGGCCTTTTTATCTTCTGCCTCCCTTTGCTGTCGTTTTTCTTCTGCCTCCAATGCTTTAGCATCTTTGTCAGCCTCAATCTGCAGCCTCTTAATTTCTCTATCAGCCTCAATTTGTAACCTCTTCTCTTCAGCTACCTTTCTATCTTCCCTTTCAATATATTTATCACACTCAGCCGTTACATATTGAATTAAAATCTGACCATCCATTCCCATCTCCTTTGCCGTCAGCACAGCAGCTGATCTGAACTTGGCCAGCTC
Source organism: Oreohelix idahoensis (assembly GCA_024509875.1). Taxonomy (NCBI): domain Eukaryota; kingdom Metazoa; phylum Mollusca; class Gastropoda; order Stylommatophora; family Oreohelicidae; genus Oreohelix; species Oreohelix idahoensis. The sequence goes on from JAMPIV010001135.1 coordinate 40,497, forward strand.
CGCCATACTTTTTAAACAAATCTAGCAATGTGCAAAATAAAATTTCCAACCACTAAAGTACTTCTAATTACTCTAGTCTAAAATAATTCTAATTAATTAATTAACTACCACTGGCTGTGAAGATTCACCAACTTTTATTTTCAGGGACACTTTTAATTATAAGGGACACTTTTAATTTTTATAATGTGTTCCCCTAATCTTATCCCCCCCCCCCCCCCCCCCCAGGAGATCCTAATATACTTAATGGGCTAATTATCCCGGGACAAAGAGACCCCAATATATGTAGTGGATTGATGGTATTGTATGATGATGATATTACTAAGTGTGATGCATGAGGTCAGCTGTGAAGGCTCCTGAGTTAAAATGTAGATGTGAATTGTCAGAAGGCCCTTCGTGCTACCACTACGACCTCACACCTATCTTTTTTTACTAATGAATGTGGCTACGTTAAATGTCTAGGGTAATGATATGTAATGTGTTGTGGTAGTTTACATACACACACACAGATATTTACTCAGTCTAATAATATTAATAAATGTTATAATACACTGAACTAACTCAAGTGTGTAAAATGTGGATAGTAATTTTCTTACATTTATTTGTTCTGAACCAAGGTTTTATTTTGGCCAGAACATATGAAAGGTTTAGTAATTATGAAAGAAATGCATGAATATTACATAATAAATGCAAGGTGTGTACATATATATGTTACTAGACTAGTTAATATTATTACTGTTTATAGTAGTAATCTATTTTGGGAGAACATTTAATGGATGTGCTGTTGGGGTGGCCTCATCACTCCCTGTCTATGGTGACTACACATTGTCCAGTTATTTGATGGAAATTTTATGGGTGTGTTAGCAAATAAGTTGAGTTGGTGAATTCTCAGCAGACCAGGCGCTCACGTAGCTTGAAGGTGTAGCTCTGGTGCTGAGATCTGGTGGCCCCACCTGTCCGTGCTTGGGGGCTATAACAGAAGTCTGGTGGCCCCACCTCTCCGTGCTTGGGGGCAATATCAGAAGTCTGGTGGCCCCACCTCTCCGTGCTTGGGGGCAATATCAGAAGTCTGGTGGCCCCACCTCTCCGTGCTTGGGGGCAATATCAGAAGTCTGGTGGCCCCACCTCTCCGTGCTTGGGGGCAATATCAGAAGTCTGGTGGCTCCACTTCTCCGTGCTTGGGGGCTATAATAGGCTGCTCTGACCAAATGTTACTGCACGGGTCCACTCTGGTAAAATTCAACAACTCATTTGACACCGCATTGGTGCCAACTGAAACTCACAGCTCTGCAATCAAAGTATTAGTCATGTGTCAGAATTCCATCCTCTAACCATTTCTGGACACAACACTACACAACAACAACACCACATAGACGGGTCAGATCTTTCTGACCAAACAACACATCTTACCAAGTTGGTTTCACATAGGATAAGTTCTCCCAGACTACAGATTCTGAAATATGTTCATTAGCTTCCTGCCATAGAATAGGATAGGTGATATGTTTCACTGATCTCAACACTTGATCTGTCCTTCCTAATCCTTGCTGGAGTTTATGTATTTTATTTGTCTCTAGACCCTGAACTGGGGCGGGGGGTCTAGAGCGAATCCTTACTTGTTGTAAGGGACTGATTATGCTATTGCAGTATCAAATCACTCGAACCTTAAACAAATATTAAAATGTACAAAGAAATAATTTCAGTCTTACCAGAAATATGAATATAGAACACAGTTAAATAAATGCTAGCAAAACTCAGCTGAGCTGCTGGCCTTATGATGGCGTCCCTCTAAATATTTCAATAGCTTCTGGGAATTACACCACTTAATAATTCACTGTGTCTACAAGGACACATTATAATGAATGGCACAAAATGCGCGTCTGAGCGCCGATAATATATTCATCTAGGGCCAATCACTGCCTTTTCTTTTTCAAATTCAAATATCCTACCAATAAGTCATTTCAGTCATACCTCAGTCAAGTATGCCTTATTGTCTGTTGGTCCGTCCGTCTCTACTTGCGTTTCACAAAAAAACACACTTGTTTTTTGAACCAACCCTGCCTTCCCCTACACAATTTTGCCTTTAAAGTTATTTTTAGCCACAATTCACCATCCCACCCCGTCTCTTCATTCCAACTAGATTTTAGCACTTGCGTCTTCAAGGCCACAATTTTTTGAAAATTAGTGACATGTTTTATCTCAATGCAGACGTTCGCCGATATGAACAACACAGTCTTTTGTCAATATCTTTCTTATTATCTGTCCGTCTGTATAAATGAAAGCATATTATTTCACTGCTCAAGATGGGCCATCCGGCCAGCTAGGTTTTATATTCCTAACATTATTATTAAGAAAAGTCACTTTTCAAATACCCTCTAGAATCTTCTGGAATGCGTTCATCACTGCATTCAAATAAACGGACTAAGTTATCGCAAAAGCGTCCAAGAAATGACTGTGGCGTATAATATCCAAGGTCCCTTTTGTCGATTTCTTTACTTTATGTCAACTTGGGGAACGTGACTTTTTCCTCCTTTCCCCACCAATTTGCGTCCTTTTGCCTCGCTAGTTTCAAGCACGCGTTCAGTCAGATTTTTCCTTTTGATCGTTTTGCCTTCAAGTCTAACAATTTAATTTCCATGGCGGGTGATGACCCACGGCGTGGGCGATCATGTATTCTAGCAGCTTACGCATTAGTTTTTATCCCTACGTTGTATCATTGGAGATATTTTAACGTTGTATCACGGTTAATTTTGTGACACCATCTCATAAGAATGGAGTCTGATAAATTATCACTAGGCGCCTACAACAGTTGAAAATCTGGTTTCAGAGCACGGGAAAGACAAAGAGACAGATCGATAAGCATTTTCACAGAAATCCTACGAGCTCACAGCAGCGACCCTACGTTTCACGCAAGAGTGACAAAAAAAAACAAGTAAGGAAGCGTTTTTTCTTTCTTTTTTGTTTTTTTTTTTCTTCTTCTTCTTCGTTCGTCCTGAAAAGGACGTTGGTTGCGTTGTGTCCGTTTACAGTGAAGCTGCGATATTTCCGCCTTTCGGCCGACACATCCGACTTCAGCACGGCATTTTTGGGACCGGGTTAGCCTTCCCTCTTCGATCCCTACTCACTCCACACTTTTTTGTTTAATACTTACAACTTAATTCTCACTTTCTTTGCTGTTTTCGTTCTTTTGACCTTTATCCTTGTATACTACATGTCTTCATGTACATCAGCTATATGAGCATGCGATGTTGTTGTTATTGTTGCTGCTGTTAACAGAATAGCTCGGCGACCGCAGCTGAGGTTCAAAGATGTGTGTGTCGTAAATTTTGATAGGTAATATAGATTTGGTCTTTCTGGATAGACTGGGAAAAGTGGTGACTCAGTGAGAATTAAGTATGAGAAATAGAGTTCACGAGTGAATAGTTTAAGGGTAGAACCTGTCACTGGATTGAGAAGATACTCTAGTCCAGCCTATCTTTACGACTGTAATTTATTCACAGGCAGCACTACTCTCAGTACATAAAACATATACTTTTAACTACGCACACACACACACTGTCATGTGACAACAAGACGCACAAACGTGAAAACTATGGTAAATGGAATATGGGTTTGGGCTGAACTAACCAACACAAGTAATTACGTTTTGTTAAGTTTATTTTCATATAAACTGTTTACAACATCCAACATCGATAAATCAATAAAATCATAGGTTAAAGAGTTTAGAAAAAAATACTCTCAATAAGTGCGCTCCCCTCTGTTGAGACAAGATCCCGCCAGAAATTAAGAACCCCAAAACGTCAAAGATCCACGCTAGGGTATAGTAATAGACAATACAGTAAAGAACAAAGTTCCTAGTTAAGCTATCCTGTAAAAATAACAGTATTAGCAAACAACATTAGAAGTGAGTTCAATGATTATACAAAAGAAGAAATATTCACTCCGCTTTCTCTCACTCTGTCAAACTCTGTGGCCACATTTCAATCTCGCTTACCTATTAGTTGCTCACCAACTAATTGAACATACACACCAGTTGACAGATCTATCATAATCCAGGGTGGTGATTCTCCGAAAATAAGCCCCAGTTCCTCCACGAATTGTTAATTTCCCAAAGGGGGAACCCTTACTTTGGTAATGCTTATTGAATATGATATTGTCACATCAGGTATTTCCTGTAGCAAAAATATAATCCGCGATCCAGTGGTCACAGTAGACAATACACAGTACTTCCACTAGTTAAGGCAACACATGGTTGGTAAACTGTTAGTAAGAAATGGACGATGTAGAAAGTATCTCCTATCGGCTTTTCTCTCTGGTGTTGATGCCGATCCTGAAACAATGTATTCTCGGGGATAAATCCACTGGGGACCACAATTGTCAGTAGTCAGAAAAATATGTTATGGTTAGATCTTTGGCCACTGCGGGCTGATAACAATAGATTACAAAAATCTGGGTATTGGTTTGTCCAGTTAAAATTAGCTATTATTGTTCATATGCTTAGACTCTCTCTGTTTGACAACAAGAGGACCGAGCAGGTCAACATCACTGACCAGCATAATAATAATTGTTTACTGGTGTTACTCGACCGCTGGTAGCTGGTTTGCGATCCGTGCTAAATTTATGGAGAAACAAAACATATAATCACAATATCAATAACCTATCCTATTCACGCGCAAAGTTAAGATCTCTTATCCCCTCTGTCATTTAATTAAATTAAAAGCACACAGGTCTTAGCCTATCTTATCACGCTGCGCTCACAGGTTAAGGGTTTGGATTTTAAGGTATGTGCCTTTTTTTCCCTTCCCGCCTCGGTAAACTCTCAGCGCACAATTTCAGTAATAATTTTATTATGACTACTTTACAAATATCGCTTGTCATTACTAGCTATTGTTTTCGCCACATGATATTACACTAGTCACTTACACAGTTACACATAATGGATTAGGAGTAAGTTTATATTCTGTTACCTAAAGTATCTATTTGTCAATAAAACATGTCTTTCTGGGTAGCGAGTAATTTAAATCTACATTACACTGGAAAAATTTAACTATGCGTTATTTAATTACGCTAGTATTAGCACTTAGAACAATCCCAGTGAATTATAAATGATTTTAACACACAGAATCACTTGAATGCTAATATATATTTTACCGCAAATCAGGAATATGAACCAATCTCCACGAAATCTAAACTCCACTTTATACAATGGCTTTAATATAACGATCTAGATATCTCAAAAATCCTGAAGCGACTAGTTAATGTCTTTGGGGAGACGAAGTATATATCCATAAATGCTGTTCTTTCACTCCTTAGTGCTAAAATTCGCACCTCAGGGCAAATCTACAGTTCGAGTCCTGAATTAAAGGTTTTCTGCGCACCTTTGCCGACCGACAACATCTGGCTTGTCTCTCTCTGTAGCTAATTGCGTCCCCTGGGAACACGAACAAACGGATGTGGTGGGTAAATGGGGTTATCACCCCTTTTGCATTCGCTTAATTCCCCCTGTCAAATGTAACCATCAGAGGTACGTCTTTAATCTTATCGCCCTTGATTCTTCAAACAAACGAACCGTTAAGTCAGTGGATTTCATGGCTTTCTTTTTAAAAATATTTTAAACACACGCGTTTAATGCACTAAAAACCCAACAACAATTGTTCAAGTTTGTGGCCAAAAAATAAACCCTCTGTGGATAGGAAGGAGCGAAGCTCCTGACCGGGTTGGAAGGACAGTCCACAGGCTCCCCAGCCTCGCAATGACATGTCATTGGGCCAAAGGACTGAAAAGTGCCGCTGGTTAAAAAAAAAGAAAAATAGCCAAAAAATGTAACATCAAATTGACAAAAAGCGTGGGGCGCTTAAGCGCTTTATCATATATTGTATCCACAAGTGTCTAAAATGAAGTATAAAGCAGAAGTTAATTTCATGCAGAATCAGCGCCCCACGCTGTTTGTCAATTTGATGTTACATCTTTTAACTGCAAGCTATAAAATCCTTGAAAAATTATTTTTGGGTTTTTAGTGCATTTAAAGCATGTGTTTAAAATATTTTTTATATGTTTTTTATTTTCTTCTTTTTAAGTGTTAGAAAAATTATGACATACTAAAACATTAAACAATATTTTTACTTATTGTAAATCTGGTCTAAAATTTCTTGAGCGATCCATTTCTTTTAGAGAGTCAATATTACATGGCTTTGTGCCTGTTAATTTGATGCAACCAATTTCTTCAATTTGAAGGCCATCTAGAGATCGAACACGACTTTCCCTTGATTCATAATTTATAATTTGGATTGTTTCCCTTGATTTAGCTAGACACTTGTTTGAATACTGCCCTGTTTTACGCATAAAGAAAAAATAAAGCGCACCACGTACTCTTGAATTTTTAATTAACTTGATTATGGCCCCTGATTTGTTTACATTTCTTTACGAAAAACTTTAATTACTCATAATGTCATAATTACAATATTAAATTATTAAATAATTGACTGATTATTGTATTGTCATCGGGAATACACAACTATGCCAAGTTTCAGAGCTATTGCTCATCTGGAAGTGATTGAAAAATCGATTGCAAGATTTGAAAGTGACATGAAAGTGACATACAAGTGAAGTTAAATAAAAACGTGTAACGCTGGGGGCTGTCACCTCAAGGGCGCATTCCCATAGTCAGTTATGACTGAAGGGACTATTATTATTATTATTAACTAGGTCTGCTAGACTTAATGCTGTTTTGCCTCAAATTTAAACTTGAAGAATCTCTGACATCATCTACATCGGTTGTTCTCAACGTAGGTCATATGACTCCCAGAGGGCCATGGCATATTTCTAGAGGCCCACAGTAAGTGTCATAATTCTAGTAAAGTACCTTTTTCCAGCTAACAGCGACTATGAGCGGGGCCACAGAAGTAAATAAGACTCAGAAGGAGGTCATGAGCAAGAAAGGTTGAGAACTCTTGATCTATATTGTAGATTATAGGCTTATCTTGCTTACTAAGTCGTTCCCCTTCTATCGTGAGGTGTAGAGGTTTGAAAGAGAGAGCGCCAGACTATTCTAGGCTTATCTGCCATTCCGAAACTTGTTGAGTTGGAGTCTGAGCTCTAGTTTCTTTCTCTGGCATTCTATCCCAGCCCAGCGTGCAATTAAAAGATCTGTACATCCGGTTTCATGACATAAGGGGAAATGGGCAGCTGTAACCGGAATGATGATCACATTAGTAGTTTAGTAATTATCCTTTAAATGATTTTAGTACGCAAGTTATTGATGACGTCATTTTCACATAGCCTCTTATCGACATTTTTTAATAAAGACTTCCAGACAGTTACAGGAAATAATACGAGACCTGAAATCTCTAAACAGAATTTAAAATACCCTCGAATAAAAGGTTATACCATTTTGCTATCATAGAAACTTGTGTAGTAACTGTGACGTAAATATGACATAGACATAACTAGTGGAATATCCATCTTAACTAATTGCTTCGCCAATGAAATAGATTATCCCTCAAAGAGAAACAGTTCCTAGCAGAATTTATATTACATGTGATACATCCAACTTTCAAAATCCAAAATCGAACCTGGAACCCGTACCATTGATCAAGTTAAATAATATCTCTGGAGGAGCATCCAGTAAACTCAAACTTGATACAGCGAACTCAAACTTGATACAGCGAACTCAAACTTGATACAGCGAACTGTCACAGAGAGTTTTATGATCAATAAATTTTCTATTTTCCTTTCTTTCTCTACCCGTGTCCTCTACCTTATTATCACTCTTTTATCCTTTTTGTATTTTTTCGCATTCGTTCGTTTGCGACTTAAACATTACTATTTTCCCTTTCAAACTTTCGCCGAGTGTCTGTTCTCATTTAGAAACGCACTAGTGATGTTATTACGTAGATGCCATGCTCGGGAGGTTATTGCGTTGTAGACGTAAACTGTGAATATTCGTTTTCGCCAGACTTATAGGCGACATATCGTCTGCATTTTCACCTGCCACAACGAGTTGCATCGGCTGAGCGCTCAGGTGAGGCGCGATAACCGACATCTCCAAGACGCAGTTTGAGACATTTGTCTGGAAATCCCATCTGACACGGCACTCACTGTTGGCCCTGGTCAGCTTGAGGTGTGAAGACGAGAAGTGTCAGTTATGGCAAACGTCTAGTAATGGGAAGTGTTAAATGTAAGGTGTTTAAGACGGAAAGGGGAGATTATTTCGTTTTGCGAAATAAGTTGGGACCCTTTGTCGGGTTTAAGATATTAACCAGAGTTTGAAACTAGATTTTCATTCTTACACCTAAATCTGCAGTAGACAGATCGCCAGGCTAGAAAAATATCTTGCGTATTGAAAAGTCTTTAGTTTCTGGGCAACATTTTGCCGAGTTCTAGACTACCATAATATTGAATGATTCTAGTTCGTGGTATTAATCTGTAGTTCTGTGCGGAGGTAAATAATATATATTAGATATCTAGTAATTTTGTGAAGTGTTTAAAGTGTTAAATCGCTTATTTCCCTAGTTAGATTTTTGTGCAGATTAATTAAAATATAGTCTGTATTATTTTCTAGTGACGTGTTTCAGTGGAAAGCAGATTAAAGTATAATTTCTAGCTTAAAACCAGGTAGCTATCAGGAATTAAATTTAACTGCTAAATAATCAGACGAGAATATATTTTAAAATTAACTTATAACTGAAAATGCTACATCAGTAAGTATTGACGGGATACGTAAGTATTCCTAATTCATGATGATTGATTTTATGTATATAACTTATTTTACGGGAAGTTTTAAATGATAAGTCAAGCTGTACGCTTGCAGTTTAAAAATGTTAGTTATAACGAGTACCTAGTAATTATAATTATTTTATATGTGTTTTTTCCTTTATTCAGTGAATACTGAGGTTAACCCTAACTTTGCCAGCATTAAGTACTGATGAATGATATCTGTGAAGAACTAAAACATTTTCCTTGAAAAGCCTTGGTGCATGATCTTTACAAGTACCCTATAGGTTAAATGAAGTAACAGGCCTACCGCGCCATATTTAATTCTTCCTGAGAAACAACTCAAGTACATTTTTAGCCTATGTGGCAAGTAATATATTAACGTCAGTAACATTCCGACAGAGTTTTGACTAGTGGTGTGGTGACCAAAGATAGTCCTTTCCTGAAAGAAGACACCGATCTGACATTCCTCATTTCTAGAAACCTAAGCTATTGACACTGTGCTCGTTGTTAATCTTCGTGCCTGGACAATTTTAATGTGACCTAAACAGACATCCGAAAAATAAGAACACCCAAGGAATCGTTCCCGTAAGCAGAGAATTCAACCCGTCTTTTTGGAACTGGGGATTTCTTGGTCAAAGACTGCCATTGACGATTCTGTAGGTGAATGTCCTAAAAATTATGTTTCCAGATGCTGTTAACAAAGTTGTAAGTATGCAAGAGTGCACGTGGCCACGGCTGAGTAAATAGAGTGAATGCAGGTCTGAGTGTTTCTTTATTGTTGTAATTTGGCACTCATTTTGCTGTCTTAACTTTCTTTATGCAAGTATTGCTAACCATATTTCCCTTAAAATAGAGCAGAGATATCAAGTCTGTCCATACCTTAAAAGGGGGAAATATTAGACCAAATCATATGTATCTGTGACTCTTTGGGCTATCATCTTTCTCCTAACGGGACTGTGGGCTAAACATCGAGGGAAGATCATAACTGTGGGTCTATCATTTCTTGTAGCAATTCCTTGATTTTTAATGACTATTTGTATATGCTTTGATGTAATTTTTATGTGTTGTGATGAAATTTTAGATGATAATTAAAATTTCTAGAGAACTTAATCAGCGCGTTGGTCAGCTCGTTCCAAATTATCTGTATAATCATTGTTATAGTTTTCCCACGTCTGTACGTCTAACTGTCATCTTGTATGTGCGTGCACGTGAGTGGATAGAAATATATATGCAATACAGTAGAACTCCATTTATCCGAACCCCAATTATCCGAACATCCAATTATCCGAACACTTTTTCCAGAAAAAAAAATCAGGAGCCACCAGTCATGTTAGACTACATTTCTGAATCTTTTGATGCGGCAAGCTTCAAATGTGTGCGAACAATTTGTAGAGGATATGATGGGCTAATGGTCGGTTGCTTACGTACAAGAAGTCAGTTAGATCATAAAGTCAGTTAATATCTGGTTTACCAATCCAGTGTACGAGTGCGTTCTAGGCAGAACACTGGCTAAACAGACAGTTCAACTTAAAATAATTGTGTCTGCTACTACAGCAGAATAATTTTGGTGTACAAGTATTTCTCTGTGCGATAAGGCATCTTCCAGTAAGCCTAAAGCATATAAAAGGAACCGCAATGTTTTGTCAATTAAAACGAAAACAGAAATTATCAAGAGACTAGGAAAAGGTGAAACTGTGTCTTCACTTGCGAGGATTTTCAATGTTGGGAAAGCTACCGTCTCTGACATCAAAAGTAACAAGGATAAAATTATGACTTTTGCATCGAAATTGGATAGTGAAAATGGGTCGAAGAAACATAAAACCATGAGAAATGCGAAAGATTTGAAATTGGAAGAGGCTTTTTATATATGGTTTGTGCAAAGAAGAAGCAAAGGGGAACCTATCTCTGGCTCTCTATTGTGTGAAAAGGCACTTCAGTTCAACAATCAACTTGACGGTCATTCCTGACTTTAAGGCTAGCCAGGGATGGTTAACAAACTTTAAATCTCGTCATGGCATACGAGAATTGGAGATTCAAGGGGAATCTTTATCTAGCGATGCAACTGCCACTGAAAATTTTAAAGAAACATTCTTGGCTTTTTTGGAAGAAGAAGGTTATTAACTATATGATGTGTATAATGCCGATGAGACTGGCTTATACTGGAAATCATTGCCTCAGAAATCACTTGCATCTCAGCACGAAGCATCTGCCCCTGGGTTTAAAAAGTGCAATTTTGGTAGCCGCGAATGCCAGTGGAAGTCATCGTTCACCGGTGCGGTGCTAATGATCGGCAAAGCCAAAAAACCACGTTGTTTAAAGAATGTGACATGTCTCCCATTGTGCTACAAAACACAGAAGAGTGCTTGGATGAATAGTGAAATATTTCTTGATTGGTATACAAATCAGTTCATCCCAAATATGAAGAGGTTGAGAGAACAAGAAAAGAAAACTGGAAAAGTATTTTTTTCTACTGGACAATGCACCATCTCATCCAGAGACGGATACATTGAATGCAGTTGATGCAAATTTTAAAGTAATTTTTCTGCCTCTCAACGTAACAGCACTGATTCAACCAATGGATCAGGGTGTTATAGCAAAGCTTAAAAAGATGTACAAGAAGGAAGTCCTGCGTCGTTTATTGTTGGCTGAAGATGAAGAAAGTGTGGTGACATTTTCCAAAAAGCTTAATCTCAAAGACTGCTGCTATATGTTAGCTGATGCTTGGACCACCCTGTCACAGGATAATCTCAACAAGGCTTGGAATAGATTGCTTGGGAAAAAGGAGGAAATGAAACTACTGCAGTGGACACAAATGATGATTGTATAAATGAAGTTGTGGAACTGTTTCAAGCAATGCCCGGATTTTCGGACTGTGACAAAGATGATGCACACATGTGGCTAGAAGATGATAATGATTCTGGTTTTCAGTTTTTGAATGACGAAGAAATGTTTTTGTGCAAGAAGAAAACCAAAATGCATGTAGTGACCGATGATAAAGATTCCTCAGAAGTACATGATGTACTTGTAGATTATGAAGAAAACCCAAAACGTCGACCAAGTCCTGAAGAGGCCTTTATAGCACTAGAAACAGCGATGGCTTGGTACGAGCAAGAAGATGACAGCTGTCCTACACAGCTTCTGCTGTTGAAGGGAATGCGGGACTTAGCAGCCAAAAGGAGACTATCCAGTTTGGTGCAGAAGAGGGTTCCTCATTATTTTAAATAGTGGGCTACATCTGTGCAAGTACATGTATACGTAAGTTGCGCCTGGTTTTGAATCGTTTGTAATGTTATTTTGAAAACATTTCTTTTTCTTAAAAAAAAAATAATTAATGCTGTACAAGTAGAACATGCACTGCAGTGTAATGAAAGATTTTGGTGATACAGTGATCTAATACAGTGTGGGTATTATTATTACAGCACAATTAAATATGTTTTATAGTGTATTTTCCTTGTGATGGTTAATTATTTTTAGAAATATGTGTACATGTACTCGATACATTATGTAATCCAATTATCCGAACATTTGATTATCCGAACGATGCTCGGTCCCATGGGGTTCGGATAAATGGAGTTCTACTGTATATATATATATATATATATATATATATATATATATATATATATATATATATATATATATATACATATATATATATATATATATATATATATATATATGTGTGTGTGTGTGTGTGTGTGTGTGTGTGTGTGTGTGTGTGTGTGTTTAGACTGTCTGACTCCTTTTAAATATGTCGTAGAAGATAGGTGAAAGAGAGAAGATTTCTCGATTTCAGAGTGTCACGTGACTGATAATTTATTTTACCATTTCGTTCCATATGTTATTAACTCTTTAAATGTTCTGTTTTCCTAGACATTTGTATTTCTTTTCTTTCAATTTTTCACCTTTTCAAACCCCACCCGCGGTTCGTTTACGTTTGGCTGGCCTTCAAAATTAAAAATTCTTCAACAGTCAGCGTGGCGGTAACGTAATGTTATCTAAACGCACCTGTGGTCCGTCCGAACAGGGGGAATTTCTCTGGTCGCGCTAAGCCTTTGATCACGAGCGAGAGACGGTTTCTGTGAAAGAAACCGCTTGTCTGTGGGAGGTAACTTCTGCAGGTGATCTCTGTGTTTGGCCTTCAGAACGCATTAGTGATCATAATATTATGTCTATCGGGGAAATTTTCTCAAAGTTGTTGCTTCTGAAACCTTTTGTTTTACTCTCGATTACCTCTTTCGCTGAACATCTGTAGAAATATACAGGCCAGGTGTCCGGGGGGAGCGTCCTTTGTAATCTATAAGAGTAGATGGGTTTAATAGGCCAACACACTCGTGAATATTCCTGGCCCGTAGATGACCATATGAGACTTAGGCAGAGTTAGCACGGCAGTACTAGAATGTGTTTGCCTATGTTCTAGTCATTTTCGGGGTGAGTTGACATATCTTATAATTATAATATGAGATATTCATGTTAGTTTTATATATCTGATAGGAAAGTGACTTGAATTCATTTCTGAGGACTTCTCCTAGTAATTTAGTTCAGTGATAATGTAGCGCTGTCTACTGCCTTGGCAAGGGAGAATCATTTTATGCTTACTTGTGTGGCTAGGCACTAGTCTATAACTTTCACAGAAAGCAGTCACCAGGCATAGATATAATTATATCTTATGATTCAGCCACAACTGTATTATTGTAGCAAGAACATTGCATTTTCTATGTACTCATTTTGTGGAATGTTAATATATTTCCCCAAGGGGACATATGATTTATTTGTGTAATGTCACATGCTGTAATCTGTTTATGTAATTCATTTAATGTTGTAAGATGAATAAGCATATTCATTCAACTGTAACTACAAGGTTAGGTTTCCTGTATGTTGAGATTGGGAGAAGAGGAGTAGATTTTGCTGTCAGAACATTTACTGACAGGTACCTGGGTGTGCAAAAGATATTAAGCCTATGCGGGCACATGCTATAATTGATTGAGTGATTTTGTTGTTGCTTGATGTAAAGGGTGTCTTTTTGGGTCTCAGTTTCAGGGAGACCGAATCGCTAGAGCAGACTCCAGTCAGGCGAAGAACGTCATGTTCTCTTCGATCTAGAGGGTTTCGGAATACCGCTAGCGTCACGAGTCGTCAACCCCCGTTCCTGAATCAAAACCCCTTTTGTCAACGCCAAGTAAAGCTCACGCAGTGCAACGAGCCAACGCTAAATCTGGAACCACCAAATGCAGTAGTAGTTCTCTACTCGCCTATTGGATTACCAGTCAGAGCATTGCCGCTTCCAGAATATCAAAACCGCCCAGCATATCTATAGCAGAATCTGATATCACCCGACTTTGTGTGCCTAAACGGGGCACTCAGCAAACCACAGCCAAACCAGTTTAAACAGGATTTACAGCCAAGCAAGCAATAGTGCCGGATAAGAGCGCCTGGGACTCCTTGTCCTCAAGTAACTTCGTCTGGTGTATTTCTGGGTTTATGTAGAACTTCGCACGTATGAGCAGCCATCTATGGACAGAGTTCCAGCCCCCCTCACGCAAGTAGCGGTCACCAACGTATAGCACCAACAAGGAAAGTTTGGTATTTCACTTCATTCATCTTGAAGGATATTTATCTGTAAGACACTTTCTGGAGCTAGCACATTTGGTCCCACGAAAGCGGACAGGCTGTCGCTCAGTTCGCTTAATTGGTCAGCAGGAGATAAACAGCGTCTTCCAGTTTTCCCTCACGCATTTAAGGTCACCAAAGCATAGCACCAACAAGGAAAGTTTGGTATTTCACTTCATTCATCTTGAAGGATATTTATCTGTAAGACACTTTCTGGAGCTAGCTTCTGGTCCCACGAAAGCGGACAGGCTGACACGCAGTTTATTCATTTGGTAAAACGGAGGTAAAGAGAGTCTTCCAGCCCACCTCGCGCAAGTAGGGAGGCGTCACCAACGATAGCGCCTATACAGTGATTTTATTCAAGTTAATTCCATCACCCATGGAGGATATGTACGAAAAAACCACTTACTGGAGCTATTTCATCTGGTCCCGAAAGCGGACGGACTGACACTCGATTTATTTATCTCTCCGTGTTCTACAGGTTTTATGAGTGTTGGTGGTGTGTGTGTTTGTGGGCGTGTATTTGGATTATTGATGAATATTGAGGACTATTGATGAGTATTTTGATTATTGATGTAATTTTATGTTATTGGTGATGAAATGCATTATTTTCCTACATGCTTCTTCATTTAATAAAGTTTACACATTTATTAATGCGCTGTTCACGACCCTTCCATCCATAATTAACTTGTTTTAGCTCTTTACTATACTCTCTATGTTTGATAAAGGAAAAGAGTGAGAGCAGGAGGTGCTTAGACAGTAAAAGTGAGTTGAGGCTTGGAGAGAGAGATCATTTTGGTAAATCTTCTCCCAGGTTGTCTCAAGTCCATCTCCTATTTACACCTTTCTGTGTGTGTATTCTATAATTCTGTCAGTCCACTATCCCTTGTCGATTTCACTACTATTGTCCAACTCGACAAATACTCTACACTTTACTCAACCACGACACAGAGACAGCCTGTATCACAGTCTACCATCTCACTCGTGGAAATCTATTGCTATTACTATCTATCACTGTGACTATCACTTATTCAAATCTAATCAGAAGGGACCAACTCAAGTCTTAATTCTCCTATCGAAAATCTACGACAAATGTGGTCTCGTCCGAAGGATTTTTTAATTTTTGAACTTTGAATAGGAAGACGAGACGACAATATCAGCTCGTCTGTAAGATTCTGTATTCTGATATAGAGTAAGGTTGTGATTGTCTCGTGGTTTTGTGTATCTTTAAAAATAATTTATCCCCCTAGACGTAACGATCTGTTTATGGGCGTGAAAACTGATAAGTGTTTTTCCACAGCTTTTTGAGTAATATACATTTGAGTTACAGGTTGATTTTGTCGGAATATATGTTAACTTATGATTTTGTAATACTAAACGCTGGTAAAGTTTGTGAGTGTATAACATTTACAGGGGTTTTGAAGAAGAAGGTGTTTGAGCAAAGCTAAGGAGTACGTTCAGACAATTACGTCCTGTAAATTGCCTCCCTTACACTAACTGTCTTCAGGGGTGAACTTGATAGTGGATTTAAAATTAAGGGGATTTCTTTTCCTCCTTAAACAAATTTTTGAAATAATTATTTTGTTTCCACTGTAGCAACGTGTTTTTTCAGTGAGTAATCTTAACTACCATTTATTTGTCGTAGTCGTCTGCATTATTTGCTTTATTGCCGATAAATAGCAGCGATAGTTAGATACTATATTTTGGAGGAGGTATCCCAGGTTAAAGTATATCATCTTTTGTTTTGGTATTTTCTCGCTAGGTATAGGAACCAGCGTATCTTTTTCTTAATTTCTTTCTCGTCTAAGTCTCAGTCACCTATTTACTATGGCAGAAATGGCGAAACTGAGACAGATGCTCAGACAGGAAGCAATGGAAGAGGGACTGGACGGCGACGAAGCGAAAGCTTTCGTCAGGGACGAACTTGAGAGATACGATGTGGAGCAGAAGGAAAAAGCAGCGGAGAAGAAAGAAGCAGAAGCTAGGAGGAAGGAAGAAGCCGCCGAAGCTTTAGAGCAGAGGAAGATGGATGAGGAAATGGAAATTCGCAGGGAGAACGAAAGAGAGAAGGAGAGACAGCATGAGGAAAGAGAGAAGAAAAGAGAGAGACAGCATGAGTTGGCTCTTAAAACTCTAGAATTCCAAAGTCGTGGTGCTGTCTCTATCTCCAGCAATGGAGAGTCTTCTCCTCATTCTTCCTTAACTGATCCTTCTAACACTCAATCTACTCATCTCACTGCTATGTCTTTTCCGCTAGAATCTTTTCCTTGTCCTAATGAGAAGATTGACACGTATCTAGAAAAATTCGAGAAAATTGCAACTCTGTACGGTTTAGAGAGGTCGCGTTGGAATATGAAGCTTTCTCAGGCTTTGAAAAGTAGTGCGTATGATGTTTTCGCCAAACTGGAAAGCAGCCAACAAGACAATTACGACGTCTTGAAGAAAGCGTTACTGGAGCGCTTTGAAATGAATGCTCGCAAATTTTTGCAACTGTTTCGCAACAGCAGGAAGGAGAGCTCTGAAACTTTTCAGCAGTTCTCGTCTCGTCTAACGGGATATCTGACAAAGTGCCTAGAGCTCTCACAGCTCCCCTCTACCTATGAAGGTCTTGAGGAATTTGTTGTAACCGAACAAATAAAGAACCCGTTGTTTGCTGATACCCGGAGATTTCTAGCTGAGCAGCGTGCAGAAAAGCTTGAAGACATCTTAGAAAAGTCTGAGCGATATCACAATGCGCTGGCTGAACTACCGGCCACAAAACGTAAACCGACAGAAGAGCATTTTCGGAAAAATAATCTAGACCAATCTTCTCATGCTTCTAATCAGAATAACCACCGAGAAACTGGACCTCAAAACCCCCTCTCCTGAAAAATCCAAGTTCTACAAAAACAAGTACCCCAACCACAGTAAACAGTCTGATCAACCCGACCGCCTTTCATGGCAGCGTGGCCAGAAAGGTCAAGGTGGCAAAGGGAGAACCCCTGAGCACGAGACTAAGGATCAGAACAAGCACACCGAGCCGAAGCGCATCGGATGCTTACAAACAACAGACTCGCAGGAAAGAATTATTGTAAGTGATTCTCAACCTGAGGGAGAGAGGCCCTCTACGCGAGGTACGGTTGTTTTAAACGGGACTTCAACGTATTGTTTGTTTGACACGGGGCTTTCTTTTGATTGCATTGTTGCCAGGCACCTGGTCAAACCCGGTCAAGAGACAGAAGAGACCGTTAAACTGTGTGGAGTTCTTAGGAGTGATGCACCAACAACGCTTCCCATTGCATTGGTGGAGATCCACTCTGATTTTGTCAGAGGTGTGATCAAAGCGGCTGTTTTGGATGACCCCATCTACCCAGTCATACTTGGCTGTAGATATGTGTTTATTGGGAACCGGAAGAGCCAATAGTGGCAACAGTAACCACAAGAAGGCAAGCCAAGAAGGAACGGGAGCCTGCGCCTAATTTGTTACCTATGGAACTTAAAGAGGCGCAACAAAAGGACCCTACTTTGGAACCCTGCTTTAGGAAACTGCCCATGCCAAAGACCCTAGACAACACGGGGACATCTTTTCTAAGGATGGCGTGCTTTATCGGAGAACGGGCAAGCCTGAACAAGGTTCGAATCAGCTACTAGTACCGAAAAAGTACAGAAGTCAAATCCTAGAAATGGGGCACTCTCTTCCCTTTAGCGGACATATGGGACAAAACGCCACACAGCAACGAATACAGACTCACTATTGGTGGCCAGGGATGAACACTGATATACTCAGATATGTGAAGTCCTGTGCCCAGTGTCAACGGGTAGCACCCAAGCACTGGACCGCCCCAGTTCCCATGGGGCAAACGCCAATTGTGGGGACTCCATTCGAACGGGTTGCTGTCGACATTGTTGGACCCCTAGAAAGGACCAAACGAAGGCACAGGTTTATACTGACTTTAGTCGACACATGCACTATGTGGGCCGAAGCTATACCGCTAACATGCACAGATTCGAAGCATGTCGCAGAAGCCCTAGTGCAGATTTTTACACGGTTGGGATTCCCTCAACAAGTTTTGACGGACAATGGATCCCAATTCCGTGGCCTGTTAATGGAGGAGATCTTTAAGATCTTGAGGGCCAAACACATCCACACCAGCCCGTACCATCCGGCCGGAAATGGGCTCGTGGAACGTTTCAACGGCAGCCTCACCACCATGTTACGCAAGCTAGCACAAGAAAAACCGGAGGATTGGGATCTTTTCATTCCTGCAGCCCTATTCGCTTACAGGGAAGTTCCCCAGGCCTCTACGGGTTTCCCTCCAGCTACGCTTTTATTCGGCAGACCTATCAAGGGGCCCCTTGAAGCATTACTTCGGTCCCTGACAGACCAGAAGGCGGATGAGACAGTTGTCTCAGCCAGTAGATATGTATCGGAATTGAAGGAAAGGCTACAGCTAGGATGGGATTTAGCAACAGCAAACCTTAAGAAAGCTCACGCAAAGCACGCTAGACGATACAATCAAGCAGCAAAGGAGAGAGAATTACAACCAGGAGATAAAGTTTTGTTGTTACTGCCAACCGGAAGCAACAAGCTACACATCGGGTGGCAAGGGCCGTTTACCGTCCTGAAAAAAATCTCGAGAACCAATTACCAGATCTCTATCAAAGGAAAGGAGAAAGTTTACCATGTAAATCTGTTAAAGAAATACTTGGAAAGACCGGTGCCATCCCCCGAACATCTCCTGGCAATCGCCATAGCTACAGAGGATGTTGAAGATGACGATAGTTGCATGGAATATCCATTGCAACAAACTGAAGGTGTCGGGGATGTAAAATTTGGTGACACTCTCTCTGAAGCACAACAGACAGAAACGAAGGCGTTACTGAACCAATACACAGCGGTGCTAACGGATGTACCTGGACGAACACATCTCGTAGAGTTCGAGATGAAACTTACAAACGAGACACCTGTTCGAACCAGAGTTTACCCTATTCCGTATGCGAAAGCTGATACGCTACGTGCAGAGATAGACAAGCTACGTAAAACAGGAATTATTAGTGAGTCCACGTCTCGTTATAGTGCGAGCGTAGTGCTGTTGCAGAAGCCCAATAAGGAAGTTCGGCTGTGCATCGATTACCGGCTACTTAACACAGTAACGGAATTTCAGCCGGAACCACTCCAAAGCGCTTCTGAGCTGTTTAGCAAGGTAAGCAAGGCACGGATTTTCTCAAAGATTGACCTGAGTAAGGGCTACTATCAGATACCAGTCAAAGAGGAAACTAAGCCTTTGCTAGCTTTCAGCACCAGCGAAGGACACTACACGTTTAACGTGATGCCATTCGGATTACACAACGCACCAGGAGTGTTCACAAGGATGATGAGAAAGCTGTTAGAGCCATTGCACAGTCCACATATCCACAATTTTATGGACGATATACTAATTGCAACGGACACATATGAAGAACACATTGCTACGGTCGAGATGCTCCTCAGGAGACTACAGGAAACTGGACTCACAGCTAGACCTAGCAAATGTTTAATCGGCTTCGAAAAACTTGACTTCCTGGGGCACACCATCGCTCACGGTGCTATGTGGCCAGTTGCTAAGAACGTAGAGAAGATACGTGCAGCGAAGAGGCCAAGGACGAAGAAAGAAACGCGATCGTTCCTATCGCTATGTGCTTACTACCAGAAATTCATCAAAAACTTCAATGGGTTAACAGCACACCTTACTGACCTTACAAAAAAGGGGCGACCGGAGAGAATTATCTGGGATCCTAAGTGCGAAGACGCTTACGTCACGCTCAAGAAACAGTTGTCTGAATATCCAATTCTGCGACTGCCTGATATTACCAAACCCTTCGTATTGCGCGTTGACGCATCAGGTCAAGGCATTGGGTCAACTCTGCTTCAGGCGGGCGACGACGATCCGAACCAGCTATTCCCAGTGGCATACGGCAGTCGTAAATTGAATAAGGCAGAGCAAAACTACTCCACAGTGGAAAGAGAATGTCTCGCATTAGTTCATGGTATAAGGAGGCACCATGAATACCTTTACGGAGCGACATTCACTGTGCAGACCGACCATGCCCCACTGGCTTTTCTCGGTGCTAATAAGGAATTTAATGCGAAAATAATGCGCTGGGCACTGCTACTAAGTGTATATTCCTTTAAAGTCGAATACATTCCAGGTAAACAAAATGTTGGGGCAGACTTTTGTTGAAGGACTTTCGTGTGGGGTTACTGGTTGTGTTGCCTGAATTCTGATCGTGCTAATGTTCTTACGCGAATGGGGTGAACCTCACCTTCGGTTTGTCGTAATGCCTGAACTTGGCATCAAGATGTAAACAACTGTTCATCTTATTAACTCAGCAACTTGACATAAAATACGTAATTCATAAGGTTGAATGGTGTAACGTGATTCAACGAATAATGCCTCCGGTTCGAGTCCTTCACAATTTAATATGGATTACACACATACATAAACAGTTCAATTCACACATGAGGTACATGCATCAATCAATCAATAGCGTAGACTGCTGTTTTACGTGTCAATGTCCGTTTAAGGATACAATGCAGTAATTGTCGTCAGAACATCACAGCTATATGCACGCGCAGATAGAATGGCTACCTGCCGACAGTGAGACTGTGAGTCTAATTACTTCGTATAAAGTAGACGATTATCTTTCTCCTTCCAAGGATTTAGTTAATCACTAACCTCCATAAGTTTCCTCTCTCGTAGAGTTCTAGGACTGACCCTGGTCCTGCATAAATACACATATAAATGGCTATATCATGCCATTAATTTGGAAGGCTAGAAAAACGCAGCTATTCAGCTTGACGGTCAAGTAACAAAGGGTAGCGTCTCCTAGTTACCGACTGTGACCCAAACAACGCTAGACACGTCATAATCGATCGTGTATGGAGCGTTCAATAATTGAAACATCTATCGCAATATATTAAATGTCTTAACCTTTACAATTGCACGTCTGCTAACCTTTAGCAGACGGCGTTAATAACATATACCGTAACAATTCCCTGTACCGGGGAAAAAAAAATCGATAGATTTTTTTTCAAGATCTATCCGACTTAACAATTTTTCAAAAAATTTAACACAATTGTGACATATGGCCGACGATGTTCTGAGTAGAACCGTGTCGCGGTCATGTCAACTAACTATTTGTCATAGTCATCTAACATTAATCATATTATATATCAATATTATGCATATTATTATATCAACTAAATAAAATGTGTAATGTCAATAGTGAATGATAGAATTAAATTAAAGTAAGGTCTGTCGTATTAGTATGTCATATAGGAATTAATTTGACTAATTAAAATTAAATTAATTAATTAAACTAAGAGTTAAATTATTAAGATTCTAATGTAACACGATGTTATGAGAGAAGAAAAGACAAATAAGTGAGAAGAAATAGAAAGAAATTCGAATATAAGTTTAACTTAATTGTGTGTGTTAAGTGTTAGTGAATAATAACTATCTAATTTAACTAACTAAATAACGTATAGGTACATTAAAAAAAAATATTAATCTAATACTTGTGTGAGATTTATTTTCTCTTTTCATAATTTCTTCTTTTTTATATTTCGTTCTCTTTTTTGTTTTTTTCATTTCATTTTTTTCTCACATTTCATTTTATTGATATTAATTCAATTAAGAAGTTAAGTTAACTAATTAATTAGTATAGGATATGATGATCCATCCGTAGTCCTGATCCTGATGAATTCTTTTAGACAAAGTGTTGAAGCATTTACGTCGGACAGAAATGTCAATTATCCTAGGATCCAAGAATTAAGTGCACATAGGATAATAAGTTCGACTTGTCGTCAGATATTGTTCCATGATTGTTCAACGAATATTCATATATTGTGTATGGACGTTAGACGAAGTTTCAATGTCAATATGTATACCTTGATTGTCTTTAGAATTAAATTAAAGTAAGGTCTGTCGTATTAGTATGTCATATAGGAATTAATTTGACTAATTAAAATTAAATTAATTAATTAAACTAAGAGTTAAATTATTAAGATTCTAATGTAACACGATGTTATGAGAGAAGAAAAGACAAATAAGTGAGAAGAAATAGAAAGAAATTCGAATATAAGTTTAACTTAATTGTGTGTGTTAAGTGTTAGTGAATAATAACTATCTAATTTAACTAACTAAATAACGTATAGGTACATTAAAAAAAATATTAATCTAATACTTGTGTGAGATTTATTTTCTCTTTTCATAATTTCTTCTTTTTATATTTCGTTCTCTTTTTTGTTTTTTTCATTTCATTTTTTTCTCACATTTCATTTTATTGATATTAATTCAATTAAGAAGTTAAGTTAACTAATTAATTAGTATAGGATATGATGATCCATCCGTAGTCCTGATCCTGATGAATTCTTTTAGACAAAGTGTTGAAGCATTTACGTCGGACAGAAATGTCAATTATCCTAGGATCCAAGAATTAAGTGCACATAGGATAATAAGTTCGACTTGTCGTCAGATATTGTTCCATGATTGTTGAACGAATATTCATATATTGTGTATGGACGTTAGACGAAGTTTCAATGTCAATATGTATACCTTGATTGTCTTTAGTTCAATTCTGTGATGCATATAGTGTTTATAATTATTAAATTGAAGTCAAGGTTAGTTCCCTTATAGTTGATACTTCGTTCTATCCAATGTAGTGATGATTGACGTAGTTTAGGAATGTCAATGTTGATTATTCGTCGTCAATAGGATTACGTGACAACGCATCCGCCACAATGTTTTTTCAGTGCCAGGAATATGTTCAATGGAGAATTCAAATGGCTGCAGGATGATCGCGTATCTGGCGAGTTTTGGGCTTTTGTGGTTTGATCTACGCAAAGATGCTACAGCACGCTGGTCAGTCTGAATGGTGAATGGAGCACCAAGCAAGAACTTTTCCAGTTTTGTGATTGCCCATATAACTGACAAAAAGTTCCTTGTCCACTGTGGAATACTTTGTTTCTGCCGGCTTTAGCTTTCTTGAAATATATAATGTAGGATGTAGAACGCCATCATGGTTCTGGAGCAGGCATGCACCGATGCCGTAGTTACTAGCATCTGTTCGTAAGAAAAATCTTTTGGAAGCATCGGGAAGTCTTAAAATTGGTTCATGCGAAAACAAATTTATAATTTTGTTGAAAGTTTCATTGCATATACCAGTCCATGTCACCTTCACCGGCATGTCTTTTTTTAACAATGAAGACAATACAGCCGTGATGGATGACAAGTTTGGTATGAATCTACTGTAATATTGAACAAGTCCTAACAAACTCCTGACCTGTTTCTTCGTCTGAGGAACTGCTATGTTTAGAATTTTGGAGACCGTACTAGGTAACGTTCGGATATATCCCGCTCCAATGATATGTCCCAAAAAGGTTATCTCATTACACGCGATCTGCACCTTTGTAGGTTTAGCAGTTAGATGATAATTCCTTAGAGTGTCGAAAACATATCTAAGTCCCGAAACATGTTCCTCAAACGACGAACTAAACAAGCATATGTCGTCAATATACGTAATAACGTCTAATCTACCTGATAAAATTTGTCGCATCAGGCGAATGAAGGTAGCTGGCGCATTAACAAGCCCAAAAGGCATCACATTCCACTGGTATAGACCTTGTGGAGTGGAAAATGCGGTGTAGTACTTAGCCTTTTCGGTCAGTGGTATCTGCCAATAACCTTTAGTTAAGTCTATCTTACTAAATATAGTTGCGTTGGATAGACGTGGCAGTAAGTCGTCGATAAGTGGATGTGGTTCGCTGTCAACTATAGTCTTAGCATTTAATTTTCTATAGTCAACACATAGTCTGATGTTATTGTCCTTCTTCCGAGAGAGGAAACTTATGGAGGTTAGTGATTAACTAAATCCTTGGAAGGAGAAAGATAATCGTTTACTTTATACGAAGTAATTAGACTCACAGTCTCACTGTCGGCAGGTAGCCATTCTATCTGCGCGTGCATATAGCTGTGATGTTCTGACGACAATTACTGCATTGTATCCTTAAACGGACATTGACACGTAAAACAGCAGTCTACGCTATTGATTGATTGATGCATGTACCTCATGTGTGAATTGAACTGTTTATGTATGTGTGTAATCCATATTAAATTGTGAAGGACTCGAACCGGAGGCATTATTCGTTGAATCACGTTACACCATTCAACCTTATGAATTACGTATTTTATGTCAAGTTGCTGAGTTAATAAGATGAACAGTTGTTTACATCTTGATGCCAAGTTCAGGCATTACGACAAACCGAAGGTGAGGTTCACCCCATTCGCGTAAGAACATTAGCACGATCAGAATTCAGGCAACACAACCAGTAACCCCACACGAAAGTCCTTCAACAAAACTGGCGGCCGATTGCGGGGATCGACAGAAGAGAAAAACACAATCTTTACTGCCGTGTATACGACCAACCATCAGATCAGCAATAGGCTTTTTTAGCATACATACTTTTACATTCCCTGTGAAAAAGGGTGTTCTAATATGAACAATAGCTGTGGGGTAAAACTCAATAGTTCCACCAAATGTCATGCAGCGGACGTATTCTCCTGTCGCACAGCTAGGATGTACCAGCGACTGACGTACACCAATCGTCGTGGATCCTGAATCTCTCAGCACTGAGACGACGGATCCATTAACGATTCCCCTGTTAAAAATTAGTAAGCCTGTTCCATCGTTGACTGCAAGACCTACCTCTGGTGTAATATGTCCGCGGTTATGTTGACTATTGTGGTAGTTTGTTTGAGGTGAATAATTTCTATCTCGTGATCTACCTCTGTTGAACTCATTTTTATTGTTGAAATCATTATTATGTCCCTTCTGAAAGTTAACATTGTGATTTCTTTGGAACCTACTTCTGTCTACACTGTGATGTCTTTGTTTGTTATTATGATTGTAGGCCATATGACGCCACAGGTAGAGGTTCTCTTAATGAGGAGTTAGAAATGGTTGCATTCGGATGTGCCGAACAGTAGTTTAAAGAAATTTTTTCCAACTCGTCAATAGTACCTGGTTTACGCTCCTGCAAATATGCAAAGAATGGCTGGCTAACCGAAGGGTTACTGGTTGTGTTGCCTGAATTCTGATCGTGCTAATGTTCTTACGCGAATGGGGTGAACCTCACCTTCGGTTTGTCGTAATGCCTGAACTTGGCATCAAGATGTAAACAACTGTTCATCTTATTAACTCAGCAACTTGACATAAAATACGTAATTCATAAGGTTGAATGGTGTAACGTGATTCAACGAATAATGCCTCCGGTTCGAGTCCTTCACAATTTAATATGGATTACACACATACATAAACAGTTCAATTCACACATGAGGTACATGCATCAATCAATCAATAGCGTAGACTGCTGTTTTACGTGTCAATGTCCGTTTAAGGATACAATGCAGTAATTGTCGTCAGAACATCACAGCTATATGCACGCGCAGATAGAATGGCTACCTGCCGACAGTGAGACTGTGAGTCTAATTACTTCGTATAAAGTAGACGATTATCTTTCTCCTTCCAAGGATTTAGTTAATCACTAACCTCCATAAGTTTCCTCTCTCGTAGAGTTCTAGGACTGACCCTGGTCCTGCATAAATACACATATAAATGGCTATATCATGCCATTAATTTGGAAGGCTAGAAAAACGCAGCTATTCAGCTTGACGGTCAAGTAACAAAGGGTAGCGTCTCCTAGTTACCGACTGTGACCCAAACAACGCTAGACACGTCATAATCGATCGTGTATGGAGCGTTCAATAATTGAAACATCTATCGCAATATATTAAATGTCTTAACCTTTACAATTGCACGTCTGCTAACCTTTAGCAGACGGCGTTAATAACATATACCGTAACAACTTCATGAGTAGGACTTGCACAGAGATGGAGGGGGGGGGGGGAGATGAGAGGGAAGAGATCAGACACCCTGAAGCTACGGATATAGGAAATTTATTTCCATAACGTAGACATGGAGTGATTCCATATCTTAAAGGGGGGACGTTCTGTCACAGAGAGTTTTATGATCAATAAATTTTCTATTTTCCTTTCTTTCTCTACCCTTGTCCTCTACTTTATTATCACTCTTTTATCCTTTTTGTATTTTTTCGCATTCGTTCGTTTGCGACTTAAACATTACTATTTTCCCTTTCAAACTTTCGCCGAGTGTAAGTTCTCATTTAGAAACGCACAAGTGATGTTATTACATGTTGGAGGGACAGACAGCGATATCAAAATAAGAATACAAAAGGCAAGAGGAGCTTTCATTGCATTGGGAAATATATGGAGATCAAGAGAAATCGGATCCAACACGAAAATAAGAATCTTCAACTTAAATGTGAAGTCAGTCCTATTGTATGGCTCGGAGACATGGAGAACAACAAAGACAACAACCAAAAAGCTACAGACTTTCATAAATGGGTGCTTGCGTAGAATAGAGGGATTAAAATGGTATGACAAGGTTACCAACGTGGAACTGATGACAAGAACTCGACAAGTGCCAGTGGAACAAGAGATGAGAAGAAGACGATGGCGATGGATAGGACACACACTGAGGAAACCTGTTGATAGCATTACAAGGCAGTCCTTGTTCTGGAACCCCCAGGGCAAGAGAGGCAGAGGAAGACCAAGAAGTACATGGAGAAGAGAGTTGGAAACAGAGGTGAAAATGATGAGGAGAACATGGAAAGAACTTGAGATGATGGCACGGGACAGGAGAACTTGGCATGTGTTTGTTGAAGGCCTATGCTCCTTTGGGAGTGGAGGGTTATGAATGAATGAATGTTCTCATTTAGAAACGCACAAGTGATGTTATTACGTAGATGTCAGGCTCGGGAGGTTATTGCGTTGTAGACGTAAACTGTGAATATTCGTTTTCGCCAGATTTATAGGCGACATATCGTCTGCATTTTCACCTGCCACAACGAGTTGCATCGGCTGAGCGCTCAGGTGAGGCGCGATAACCGACATCTCCAAGACGCAGTTTGAGACATTTGTCTGGAAATCCCATCTGACACGGCACTCACTGTTGGCCCTGGTCAGCGTGAGGTGTGAAGACGAGAAGTGTCAGTTATGGCAAACGTCTAGTAATGGGAAGTGTTAAATGTAAGGTGTGTAAGACGGAAAGGGGAGATTATTTCGTTTTGCGAAATAAGTTGGGACCCTTTGTCGGGTTTAAGATATTAACCAGAGCTTGAAACTAGATTTTCATTCTTACACCTAAATCTGCAGTAGACAGATCGCCAGGCTAGAAAAATATCTTGCGTATTGAAAAGTCTTTAGTTTCTGGGCAACATTTTGCCGAGTTCTAGACTACCATAATATTGAATGATTCTAGTTCGTGGTATTAATCTGTAGTTCTGTGCAGAGGTAAATATTATATATTAGATATCTAGTAATTTTGTGAAGTGTTTAAAGTGTTAAATCGCTTATTTCCCTAGTTAGATTTTTGTGCAGATTAATTAAAATATAGTCTGTATTATTTTCTAGTGACGTGTTTCAGTGGAAAGCAGATTAAAGTATAATTTCTAGCTTAAAACCAGGTAGCTATCAGGAATTAAATTTAACTGCTAAATAATCAGACGATAATATATTTTAAAATTAACTTATAACTGAAAATGCTACATCAGTGAGTATTCCTAATTCATGATGATTGATTTTATGTATATAACTTATTTTACGGGAAGTTTTAAATGATAAGTCAAGCTGTACGCTTGCAGTTTAAAAATGTTAGTTATAACGAGTACCTAGTATGTATAATTATTTTATATGTGTTTTTTTCCTTTATTCAGTGAATACTGGGGTTAACCCTAACTTTGCCAGCGTTAAGTACTGATGAATGATATCTGTGAAGAACTAAAACATTTTCCTTGAAAAGCAGAGAATTCAACCCGTCTTTTTGGAACTGGGGATTTCTTGGTCAAAGACTGCCATTGACGATTCTGTAGGTGAATGTCCTAAAAATTATGTTTCCAGATGCTGTTAACAAAGTTGTAAGTATGCAAGAGTACACGTGGCCACGGCTGAGTAAATAGAGTGAATGCAAGTCTGAGTGTTTCTTTATTGTTGTAATTTGGCACTCATTTTGCTGTCTTAACTTTCTTTATGCAAGTATTGCTAACCATATTTCCCTTAAAATAGAGCAGAGATATCAAGTCTGTCCATATCTTAAAAGGGGGAAATATTAGACCAAATCATATGTATCTGTGACTCTTTGGGCTATCATCTTTCTCCTAACGGGACTGTGGGCTAAACATCGAGGGAAGATCATAACTGTGGGTCTATCATTTCTTGTAGCAATTCCTTGATTTTTAATGACTATTTGTATATGCTTTGATGTAATTTTTATGTGTTGTGATGAAATTTTAGATGATAATTAAAATTTCTCGAGAACTTAATCAGCGCGTTGGTCAGCTCGTTCCAAATTATCTGTATAATCATTGTTATAGTTTTCCCACGTCTGTACGTCTAACTGTCATCTTGTATGTGCGTGCACGTGAGTGGATAGAAATATATATGTTATATATATATATATATATATATATATATATATATATATATATATATATATATATATATATATATATATATATATATATATGTGTGTGTGTGTGTGTGTGTGTGTGTTTAGACTGTCTAACTCCTTTAAATATGTCGTAGAAGATAGGTGAAAGAGAGAAGATTTCTCGATTTCAGAGACAGCCTCTATCACAGTCTACCATCTCACTCGTGGAA
This sequence comes from Oreohelix idahoensis, assembly GCA_024509875.1. Classification (NCBI taxonomy): domain Eukaryota; kingdom Metazoa; phylum Mollusca; class Gastropoda; order Stylommatophora; family Oreohelicidae; genus Oreohelix; species Oreohelix idahoensis. Next base: position 69,572 of record JAMPIV010001135.1, read on the forward strand.
ATCTATTGCTATTACTATCTATCACTGTGACTATCACTTATTCAAATCTAATCAGAAGGGACCAACCCAAGTCTTAATTCTTCTATCCAAAATCTACGACACGAACCCAAACTTGATACAGCGAACTCGAACTTGAATATATTTAAATAGTAAACTTGAACTTGACATTTATAGGTTCCGTAACCTGAAAGATAGAATACCGTCGGAATGCTTCCTTTACTGACCTTTAATTCTTTCAACGGAGAATAGCTCCTTAATTAACTGGTCACAATTAATACATTGGCACAATACCAGCTTCTTAGTTGGTGTGTCAATGTAACACGCATTCTCACTATAACAAATACATCTATCAAACTGTTCTGACCTACTTTAATATTTTTCCGAAGGAATATTCATTTATATAAGAGAATGTTAAAATAAATAAAATAGAACCCCAAATCAGTTCTACCCCAAAATACTATCTATGTGAATACGGGCACACAGCATATTGTGCATTCCACGCTATCCATCGGGGCTCTCCAAATATGTAGGGCTCTGGTTCTGGGCTGTCCCAAGGAATCGTCACGTACTGACAGATTCACTACCCAGCTCCTCTCACGTCACCTATTCATTGTGAGATCCTCCTGCATAGAGCCAACCAGGTAAAAGCCGAAGTTAAGTCTGGGACTCAAATGATTGCCCCAAGCTTATTGTGCAATGCAGGGTTCTCAGCACGTTTCACCAAAGGTGGAATCGTGGCTAGTCGATCCGTGAAGCATGACCAGGCAACTCGAAGTTTGCCTGTTTTCAGGATGCACCACGAAAAGATACTTCAAGGTCTTAGAGATCTAGCCCTGGAATTCACGCAAGAGCAGCATGCATTCAGACAGCTAACCCTGGACTTCATGCAAGAGCAGTGACCATTCCTTTGCATCCCTATGTTTATGAGCGGTATGCTCTGGCAGACTCTAGTGTCCCACTTTTTGGTTGCCCCGAGTGCGGACAAGGGGTAGGCGCCAAAATGTATTTTAAAAATAATAAAAATAAAACCATTAACATTTTAAAAGAACAAGAAAAGTGAAACGGGACATTTTAAAGTAAAACAGATTATATGCGCGTATGAAACTGATAATTTTTTCTATACCGTACGTCTTTATTATTAGTGTTGTTGTTTTTGTTTTTTTAAACAGCGCATTGAGCGCCAATTTGTAATCAATTAGAATGAAAAAATGAACAATTAAATACGATAAGATGTTTAAAACACAACGGTATGATGTTTTTAGAAAATGCTACAGTGAAAATCTGTTGTAGTTACAGTGTGAACCAACTCAGCAGCGGGAAATTAGGTCTCGTAAGAGTGCATACACTACTGCACGGGCCGGGGGGTGGGAAGGGGATCTGGGGAGAGGGAGGGGTGGAACATCTCGCTACCTGGAAAAATCTCTAGGGCCGGTTCTGGCTCAGGCACACCAATATCTCCCTCAAGCCACACCCCCCCACCCAAGGCTTTGCGTTTTAATTAAATTACGTGATAGGGTGTGTTAATAAAGCACTAGTAACGAAGCCCAAATCTGTTTGAGAGCGTCTGGATGACAAAGTGGTTAGAGCGCTAATCTCTCGCGGCAAAGGTGCCAGGATCGATTCACGGTATCGACACGCTTCAATCTACCCAGCTGTAAATGGGTACCTGATTTTGCTTTTGAGTTCGGGAAAGAGAAGGCAGCAAGGAAGAGAACTGGTCTTTCCACCTCTCGATGCTGGCCCTAGTATAGTGAAGTCTATAATACTTCACTCCTCAACGGCAGTATCTGCGACTGGGCTACCTTTAAATTTTAAATGTGTTTGGGTTAGTTCGGGTTAGCCAGGGTCACAGAACCTCCAAGACATCGGGTCACTTCAACTGGGAGGCCGAAATTAATGCATGGGTCGTACGAGGCGAAATTTATGAGGTTGTGCATACTGATACATCACTGCATATTGGCCCTTTTGAGGAAGCTTATATCAAAGCACATTATTTTGCAGTGAAAGTTTGTGTAGCAAGTAGTGTGACGTGATGAGATTGCCAGTCGCATTCACAACCTCACATCAATGGTCATTTGCGACAATTTGTTAGTCGCATACACAACCTCACATCAATGGTCATTTGCGACAATTTGTTAGTCGCATTCACAACCTCACATAAATGGTCATTTGCGACAATTTGTTAGTCGCATTCACAACCTCACTTCAATGGTCATTTGCGACAATTTGTTAGTCGCATTCACAACCTCACATCAATGGTCATTTGCGACAATTTGTTAGTCGCATTCACAACCTCACATCAACGGTCATTTGCGACAATTTGTTAGTCGCATTCACAACCTCACATCAATGGTCATTTGCGACAATTTGTTAGTCGCATTCACAACCTCACATCAATGGTCATTTGCGACAATTTGTTAGTCGCATTCACAACCTCACATCAATGGTCATTTGCGACAATTTGTTAGTCTCATACACAACCTCACATCAATGGTCATTTGCGACAATTTGTTAGTCTCATACTCAACCTCACATCAATGGTCATTTGCGACAATTTGTTAGTCTCATACGCAATCTCACATCAATGGTCATTTGTGACAATTTGTTAGTCCCATACACAACCGCACATCAATGGTCATTTGCGACAATTTGTTAGTCTCATACACAATCTCACATCAATGGTCATTTGCGACAATTTGTTAGTCCTATACACAACCTCACATCAATGGTCATTTTCGACAATTTGTTAGTCTCATACACAACCTCACATCAATGGTCATTTGCGACAATTTGTTAGTCTCATACACAACCTCACATCAATGGTCATTTGCGACAATTTGTTAGTCTCATACACAACCTCACATCAATGGTCATTTGCGACAATTTGTTAGTCTCATACACAATCTCACAACAATGGTCATTTGCGACAATTTGTTAGTCTCATACACAATCTCACATCAATGGTCATTTGCGACAATTTGTTAGTCTCATACACAACCTCACATCAATGGTCATTTGCGACAATTTGTTAGTCTCATACACAACCTCACATCAATGGTCATTTTCGACAATTTGTTAGTCTCATACACAACCTCACATCAATGGTCATTTGCGACAATTTGTTAGTTCCATACAAAACCTCACATCAATGGTCATTTGCAACAATTTGTTAGTCTCATACACAACCTCACATCAATGGTCATTTGCGACAATTTGTTAGTCTCATACACAACCTCACATCAATGGTCATTTGCGATAATTTGTTAGTCCCATACACAATCTCACATCAATGGTCATTTGCGATAATTTGTTAGTCCCATACACAATCTCACATCAATGGTCATTTGCGACAATTTGTTAGTCCTATACACAACCTCACATCAATGGTCATTTGCGACAATCTTGAATGCAATAGTGCTGTTCTGTTTTTGTCGCCGAAGAGTCTCCCGGGGACTCCACAGGACAGCTGTGATTATAGGCAGAGGCAGCCTTACAGCATTCTGCACCCGGGGAGAGTGTTTTGACATGCGCCCTCTTCCCCAATACTTGGAGCCGCGAAAGTTAGTTAAATAGGTTCGTGAATAAAATTTCAGATACATGTGTGAAAGTTATTATTTACAAAAAGGGCCAGAAAAAAATGTTAAAAATATGTCACATTTTGATGTTCGTGTTTTCTTATAATAAATAGACATTTTATTTTATTTTTGGCATGGGCGAATTGTGTTACAGCTGAAGATAGGTCGAGCTTCTAAAGAAAAATTATTGTTTTTGTTTTCTCGCCCGCATCTTTGCCCTCAGCGCCCAGAGCGGACACCCTGCCCTTAGTCCGGACCTGATTATAAGCAATACGACAATACGAAAGGAAAACTCAAGATATATCCATCCCAGATCTTAGGGTCTTTTATGTTTGGACATGCACCCTAATATAACCGACTAGGTTGAACGGGACGCGCCTCGCCAAAACGAGGCAAAATTGTCCTAAAAAAAAAAAAAATGTTACTTAAGATCCGTGACAAGGAAGCAAATTACTATTTATTATTATTATACTACAGACATAATATTAACTAAGATTAATTGTTTTACAAATACTGTCATTTATGCCTTTACCACTTTGTTTTATAAAGCGTTTTCTTGCCTTCACGTCTGAAGACTTGTTTGTAATTACATAAATATTCTATTTCCGTGCTATGTCACTGTTTACATTCAACTCGGCCAGCCAGCCCATTCAGACATTTCCTGCCCCATTTCAGAACGGTGATAATTCGTTCTTCGTGTTAGTACACTGAAAGCTTTTTCAGGTGAAGTCACTGACGACGGCAAACTAATGAAAGTAAAAACAAAGCGATTTTGACATTTTAAAGTGTTTTAAAGACAGACTGAAAGCCAGTTCTAGGACTGTTTGAAGGTGGTCGCTAGGTCTGTAATTTAATTTGGAGTTTGTAGAGTATATCAGGGTGCCGGACTAGCACAGAAGTTAGAGCGCTTGTATCTCGGGGCAAAGGTACCGGGTTCGAAACACGGTGGCATCACGCACCAGTTTACCCAGCTGTAAATAAGAACCTGTCACCTTATCTTTTCATACTCCTCATGGATGATGTTATCAGGGCATGTAAGGAGAGAACAAGAAAGTATTCAGTGGGGTACTGGAAGATGAGACAGGTATGTATTTCAGAGCTGGCATTTGCTGATGATGTTGCCCTGATTTGCTAAATCAGAGGCACATCTCCAATCCAACCTGCAAGTCTGGAAGGAAGAGCTGGAGAAGAGAGGGATGGTCATAAGCAGCTCTAAAACAAAATCCATGGTGATATCACGAGAAGAAAGAAGACATCGGATTAAGCTGGGAGAACAAGTCATGGAGCAGGTCGACCACTTTAAATACCTCGGAGCTATTATAGACCGAAAGGGAGGCATCAAAGAAGAGTTGGCCACTCGAAAAGCAGCAGCTGGGAGACTTTTACAGGCCATAAATCGAGGATTCCTCAGCAAGAGAGAGGTTGGTAAGAAAACGAAGATGGCTGTATACCGCTCCACCTATGTCCCAGTCTTGACATATGGATGCGAGTCATGGGCAATGACTACAACCCACAAAAGCCAGATCCAAACCTCAGAAATGAGGTATTTGAGGAAGGTGGTTGAAGTAACAAGAAGAGACATGGTCCGCAACCAGACGATACGTCAAGGCCTAAAATCCCACCCCCTGCAGACCCAAGTAGAACAGTCCCAACTAAGATGGTTTGGCCATGTCTGCAGAATGAGAGAAGATCGGCTACCACGACAAGCATGGGAAACAAAGAGCCAGGGATCCAGACCCCCAGGACGACCCAGAGTCCGCTGGGAGGACAACATTAGACAATCTTTGAAGGACCGAGGACTAGAATGAAACCAGGCCAGGAGGAAGACAGCCGATAGGATAGTCTGGCGCGCTCTCTTCCAAACCTCTACACCTCACGGTAGAAGGGGAACGACCAAGCAAGTAAATAAGAACCTGACTCTGCTCTTGAGGTAGGGAAGGCAAAGGCAGCAAAGAAAGGAACTGTTCACCCCACGTCTCGAAGACGAACCTAGTATAGTGAAGTCTCTAACTCCTCACTCCCTAACGGGAATTTATGCTATTGGACTACCTTGACCTTACAATATGTCAACTATTTTATAACGATATTTTCTATTTTTACCCATGACAGGCTAGGCAGTTCTAGCACTAGCCTCTCGCGGCAAAGTTACCAGTCATGCTCCAGTCTACCCGGCTGTAAATGGGTCCCTGGCCCTGCTCTTAAGTTAGGAAAGGCAAAGGTTGCGAGGAAGGTAACCACTCACCTCCAAATCATGAACCTGAGACCTAGTGTCTTTTCTTCTTCTTCTTTCTTTGATCCATAGCCGCCGACCGTCAAAGCAGTCAGTGACCATCACGCCTGGTGGCGTCATGTAGGGCAGCAACAAATCGATTCCACTTTGTTCGGTAGGCAGCCATCCTTCGTACAGTGCCCCAACTCTGGTTCATTTTTTTTGCATCTCGGCTTGTACAGTTCTCCGCCAGGTTGTTTTTGGTCGGTCTCTCTTTCGCTTTCCTTCGGGGGTCCATAACATAGCTGTTCTTGTAATGGTATCAGGGTCCCTTCTGAGGACGTGGCCAACATAACTCCAGCGTCTGCCAGCTGTGATGGTGTGCATGTTCTCCTAGTTACTACGAATATGCAGCTCTTGGCCGCTGATGGCACCCGGCCAAAAGATTCGGAGAATTTTCCTTAAGCAGATTGTGTGGAAGGAGGACAGTTTCGACATTTCCTTCTCTGTTGCTCTCCAACATTCCGTACCATAGAGAAGCATATAAAGTACACAGCTCTCATACAGTCTTAATTTGGTGTTTGTGCTGTACTGGGAAGACTTCCAAATGTTATTGAGGCTAGAAAAGGCTGTTCTGGCTTTATTCATTCTGTTGTTGATGTCCTTGCTTGTTCCGCCGTCTGGTGTTACTATGCATCCTATGTAAGTAAATGTGTCTGTCTGTTCTAACTTCTGGTTCCTTATTGTTATTGGCTCAGGATTGCCCACATTGAGTGTCATGACCTATGTCTTCTTCAGAATGATGTTCAGACCAACCTGCTGGCTGTACTTATTCAGTCTATCGGTTTTCTTTTGGATATGTTGATGTGAATGTGCAAGTAGTGCAGTATCATCTGCGTATTCCATGTCTTCCAGTGTAGAAAACGTTGTCCGTCTAATTCCGCTTGGACTGTGATGCGTGATGCCATATGATGATGGATGGCACCCGCATGTCTGGTTTTGTGTAGTGTGTAGATGTGTTCAGTCAAAACAATGTTCATGCAACAATAACAGGGCAATCCACATAGGACGTCAGTAAACTCACGACGTATAAAGTCAATGAGTCTTGAAACAGCCGTTGACGTTTTTCTTCATTATTTATTGTGGACGCCACAGTGACAAAATGGTTACGCAAATGTGTAGGCACATCAAACAGTCATTATCACAGCAACATTCAATACAGCAATAAACGGTAGACAGCATTACAATGATGAGTCAGATGCATGTTATATTTCAAAGTGCTGTAAATGTAGTCAGGTGGAAAACTCCATCCTTTTCTATAACAGCCAGGAGATAACCAGATGTATGAGATCAGTTCACTCTCCTTAGTTTGACTTCAGCAAGACAGACACGTCTGCCGAAGTATAAATAATGTCCTCAAAAATATCCTCTAGATAATAAAGGTTTTCCAAACCTAGTTCATTTAACAAAGTAGCAAGTAATGGTCCTTGGTACCTGCATCAACCGATGCAGTACAATGCAGCGACATGTGAGCTAGGAAAACATCTCGTGACGACGACTTTCGCAGACAGGCTATGAATCGAAATCGTTCACGACCCAAAATCAATAGAGTTAATGAAAGAGTCAATTTACCTTGCTTTCATGAAATACACAGAAATATCACGCCTCCCGACATGTGGGAAACACTAGAGGTATTATCTCGAATAAACGAAATATCCATTAAGAGGACTACACATCCCTGACAGAACAAAAATAGCGGAGATCCCCTCTTCAACGAGGCATCTCTTTCGCCATTCCAAATCGCTCACTCCCACTAGTGGTGGGCGGAAACCGATCGACAAAGAAGCAAGACAAGTCATGCGCAGTCCAGCGCAAAACGACCACAGCTCAAACTTAACTGCATTCGATACCAACGCGAGAAGACAAATGCTTACCGAGAAAAGTGACTATAAATTCCAAGCAGTTGTTGCCCTTGCGTTATAAAACAGATATTGAAATAAAACGATGTTGCGAGAATTTATCACGCAACATATCACCACCTCCTCCCGATAAAAAAAAATGTGGAACATATTTTTTTTTCCAATATCAAAGAGCAAGCGATAAGCGGCTCAAAACGCACGAATTATGCGCTGATAATTAACTAAATTGCCAAACAATAGGCTAATTATAGAGTGTCTGGTGAGGATATACCTCAACAGAAAAATAAATATGTCTCAAAAAAATATTCACATCGGGGAGGTGTCACCAACACACATCACGTTAGCATGTAAACACAATATACGTATGCAAGTTACTATAATCATCATTAAACAGCATACTCTAATATTGTCTTTAAAAATGGATGTACAAATCTGATAGGAAAATTTAGATAGTACATTCTTTGACATGTAATGACATAAGTACATAGTAAAGTTAAACTACATGACGATCCAGGACATATGCTCTGGTATTCCGAGGGTAAGTACACAATCTAGAACTCGTAAGGTAAGTCCTCAGCTCAACAATGACATTCTGAGAAAGTACAAGCAATATAATGCTAATTAATAACTAATATGCTTCATAAGGTACAATACATTATTAATAATTGTGGCTGTTTAGTAAACTAACGGCCCTTATATTAACTACTCAGTCCTCCTCTAACATTTTAAAAAACGAACAGAAGAAGATGACAACAAAGCACGATAGTGTGTACATATAAAGTAAGTACAGATGTGCTAATCTATTGTAGAAATATAGGTGTGTTATGACTCTGTAATATATATGGAAATATAGGACAGAAGTATTAGTTGGAGTCATGTGGGCATCTAGACAAAATGTCAGCCATCACATTATCCGCACCACGGATAGCTCGTACCGTGAAGTGAAAAGGTTGAAGAGCTATAGCATATCGAGTGGATCTCGAACTCTTCAAATTCTTAGTCTGAATAGCTGTAAGAGCTTTCTGATCAGTCTCTAGAATGAAATGTGCGCCCAGGAGGAATCTTTGTAGCTTTAGAATTGACCAAACCATCGCTAACAACTCACGGTCTAAAACCGAGTAGTTCCTCTCTGCCGCATTTAGTTTTCTAGAAATGTACATAACAGGATGCAGAGTATTTGCATATTCTTGCATCAGTGCTGCTCCAATCCCAGTGGATGAAGCATCACTCCGAAGAACAAAAGTCCTATCAAGAGTAGGTAATCTTAAGATGGGAGGAGAAGAAAATATATTCTTGATTTGGTCTAGTGAAGATTGGCATTCTTCAGACCAACGGACCAGATTAGGCGAACCTTTCTTCAACAATGTTGATAGAGGTGCCATGATCGAAGATAAATTTGGAATAAATCTCCCATAAAATTGAATTAAACCTAAGAGACTCCTAACTTGTTTCTTCGTTTTAGGAACAGAGATGTTCAGTATTTTGGAAGTATTGTGGTCTTCTGTCTTCAAGAGACCATGACCAACACGATGACCCAGGAAAGAGATTTCACCAAAACCAACAAAAGCTTTAGAAGGTTTTGCTGTCAAATTATTCTCACGTAGAGTGGACAGTAAGTCATATAACCCTAAATAGTGATCTTCCCAGGTATCACTGAAGAGACAGATGTCATCTAAGTATGCGATGACATCCGAACGATGTGACAGAATTCGACGCATCATGCGAACGAAAGTGGCAGGGGCGTTCATGAGACCAAAAGGCATAACATTCCATTGAAATAGACCCCTAGGGGTAGAAAAAGCAGTAAGAGGTTTGGCATGCTCTGCTAAAGGCACTTGCCAATAACCTTTAGACAAGTCAAGTTTAGTGAAGAATCTAGAATTAGAAAGTCTAATCAGTAGATCTTCTAACAAAGGCATCGGTTCAGCGTCGAACTTTGTGACCTGATTCAATTTGCGATAATCAACGCAAATTCGTATGTTCTTATCCTTCTTCCGGACAATAACCATGGAAGAAGAATATGGTGAAGTCGATGGTTCAATTATATTTAATTGAATCATTTCATCCAATTCCTTTTCCACTTGCGACTGAAAGTGTATAGGAATAGGATACGGCCTAACCCTAATTGGATTATTGTCGGTAAGAATTATGTCATGTTCTATGACATCTGTGTGTCCAGGAATGTCAGTGAGAACATCCTGAAATGTTTGTAACATCGACGAGACTTGTAGATGTTCGTCACCAGAAAGATTAGGAGAAACAGAAACGTTTTTCCAAGATTCCGTGGAATGTAATGGAACCACTGGAAGGGGAAGGTTGACATCAGAGAAGGTAGCTTCCTCATCCTGAATGACAGACAGGGATGAATAATGACCGTGAGGTGCAGGAGCATCATCCGTTGCCTGGAAAATAGGCAGCAAATAGTCCGGACGTTCGTGAAATTCCGAAAGCATGTTTATGTGGAAAGTTTTATGCTTTCCATCAATATCGACCACATAGTCAACATCGGAAATCCGAGAGACTATTGCATACGGACCTTTCCATGCAATAAGAAGTCTATTTTCCCTACTGGGGAGTAGGACGAATGCTTTGTCACCTGGACAAAGTTGTCGTAGACATCTATTCTTGTTAGCAAACTGCCTTGCCTTCTCTTTAGCAATTTCTGATGAAGCAGTTGCTAGCTTATATGCCTCAATGATCTTTTGTCTAAGAGCAATGACATACTCATATGAGGATTGAGTTTCATCGCTAATATCATCGGCAGTGATGAGATCGTGTAATAAAGACATAGGGCCGCGTGGACGCGCGCCAAAGACAAGTTCGAAGGGAGAAAAATCCTGTGTGTTCATTAGGGACTTCTCTATAGGCAAAGAGAGCCGCGGGTAAAACCCTGTCCCAATCTTGAGGATGATCTTCAGTTATCTTACCAAGCAAAGTCTTGAGCGTTCTATTCAGACGCTCAACTAACCCATTAGACATAGGATGGTAGATACTACTGAGAGATCGTCCAATATGTAAGGTAGACATTACCTGTGACATAGTGTCAGATATGAGTTGAGTGCCATGGTCTGACAATATTTCTCTGGGGAACCCCAAGCGAGAAAATATCAACCAAAGAGCATCTGCGATATCTGTAGTAGATATGCTCTTAAGAGGAATAGCCTCTGGCCAACGTGTGCACATATCGACACATGTAAGGATAAACTGATGTCCTCTGGCCGACTTGACCTTAAAAGGGCCAATAATATCTATGGCCATTTTCTGAAACGGCCGAATAGGAATGTCAGCAGCCTGGATAGGCGCAGCATGTCGTGGTCCTCTAGATTTGACCTCCTGACATACCTTGCATGATCGGCAGTAAATACGAATGTCCTTATTGACAAAAGGCCAAAAGAAAGCCGCAAGGACTCTCGACTTCGTACGGGCAAAACCCATATGTCCAGCACATTGCGAGTCATGAGCATGTTGCAATATTTGGACTCTCATGCTCTTGGGAACAAGAATTTGCGAATGTGCCGACGTAGCCGAATCTTGTACCATACGTACAAGTACGCCGTTTCTCATTGCAATCCAAGATTTTCTATTTGTATCCTGATTCGGATCACCTTTCTTCGCAAGAACGAAGAATTTTTTTAAAGAAGAATCTTCTTCTTGCAATTTTATGAAAGAGTCACGAGTGATTACTAAGTGACTATCTTGGCTATCAACTTCATTATCACTATTCAGTGAAGTTTCGGGTGTTTGTAGAGCTTGTGCTCTTGTAACTACTGCATTTGTAGCTTGCATGTTATTATCTTCCCAAGCAGCAATCTGCTGTGGGGTTACACTCCCTAACTCCGTGAATACGACCAATAATAAGGTCCGCAATAGGATTAGGTAAGAGACAAGCATGCACATCTCCAGTAAAGAAAGGAGTGGCAATGCGAATTACAGCAGTAGGATATTTTTCTAGAGTGCCGCCAAATGTGACACATTTAATAACCCTTCCTGTAGCACAAGATGGATCTACAAGCGATTGTCTAACACCAATAGTGGTGCATCCGGAATCGAAAAGTAGTGAGACCGGAGTATCATTAACAAGACCCTTATGTAGAATTAAAGAACCCCTCCCGTCATGCGCAACAGCAGCAGGAAGAGCGGGAAGTGGGTGACCACAACTCAAAGTAGTTATGGTACCCGGTTCGAATAAAGTACTGCATTGGGGGCATTTGTTTGCTCTCTCAAAGTCAAAAGCAGAACTAGTGACAGCGTCAAAGTTTTTACTATCAACAACATGATTACAGGCTGCCTCAGTTTCCTGTTGTACAGCATTAGCCTGCTGATATCTCTTTTTTTTGTGTTGAGATCTACCCCGACTATTATTACCTCTGAAGTTATCAGAGTTATTATTATCTCTGCAGTTATTATTGTCTCTATTGTAATTGTTATACTGGTTCGAATTCCAGTTTCCACGATTACTATCATGTTCACATTGATGCGAACATCTATTTGTTTGGTTCTGAGGTCTTCGGCAGGAATAACCTCTATTACCATATCCTCTTTTGAAATGCTTATAATTTTTAGGGTGATAGTAACGAGTACTATCAGGTTGTCTCCAATTCTTCGAAGAAGAATCACCATGAAATTGATTTCCATGATTTTGACAGAAATTACCGCTACTCTTTCTATCAAAATTTTGTTGGGATCTACGAGCAAAGTTTTGACCATACGGAGCTGCCGAAGCAACTGGTAAACCTTCTTTCACCTTAGAGTTACCCATGGTTATGTGTGGGTGCGCAGTTACGTATTGGCAACAGAAATCTTCCATTTCTTTTATTGTTTTAGGTTTACGTTCATGAAGGAAAGCAAGGAAAGACTCATTGACAGACGACATGACTTTGTCTCTAAGTATTAAGTCCATAAGTCCTTCATAAGTTTTTTCCGTCTTAGATAGTTCAACCCATCGTGAGAAAGTAATGCGTATTCTTGCAATAAACTCGGAGAATTCAACTCCATTTTCAGGTAACATGTTTTTAAATTGTAGACGATAGCCGTCTTCGTTAAGCTGATATTTCTTTAACAAAGCGGCCCTGACAACCTCATAATTGTTCTTGTCAGGTTCATCCACCATATTTAATATACTTAGAGCTTTACCTGTCAGTATCCCTGATAACTGATAAACATATTTTGCTTTGTCTATGTTATGAGCTGTACATGCTTGTTCAAATCTGTCCAGATAGAACATTATGTCATCGCTGGAAGGACTAAATGTTGGTAACTTAATCTTAAAAGTATCATTATTAGCCTTACCAGAAGATGAACCCTTGTTTGAATCATTACCATTACTCATGCTTGTCAATTTCAATTTTTCCAACTCTAAAGCTAAGACCTTTTCTTCATGTTCCATTTTTGCTTTCTCTTTCCTCTCATCAGACTCTCTCTGTAATCTTCTTTCCTCAGCCTGAGCCTCTTTTTGAAGTCTTTCATTTTCAGCTTCTTTTTCAAGTCTTTTATTTTCAGCCTCTTTTTCAAGTCTTTTATTCTCAGCCTCTTTTTCAAGTCTTTTATTCTCAGCCTCTTTTTCAAGTCTTTTATTCTCAGCCTCTTTTTGAAGTCTTTCAGCTTCTAGCTGTAGCTGGAGTTTTCTCTCCTCAGCTTCTGATTCCCTTTTTTGTTTTTCCATTTCCATTTGGAATCTTTTTTCATCCACCTGCATCTGCAGTTTCTTTTGTTCAGCTTCCATTGCTTTATCATATCGAGCAGTTGCAAATTCTTCTAACTTATCACCAGTCTTCCCAAGCAATTTACCCTGCTCAATAAAGTGCTCAAATGTAGACATGTTGTCTAACATATGAGTCCAAAACCTGAAATAATTAACTAATTTATTTCAAACCTAAGTGTAACAAGTCTTAATTAAGCACTTGTATATTCACATCACATTATATTATCCCAGTCTCTGTGGGAAACAAGTCTCCAATCAAAGAACTTGTATATGAAATATCAACAATCAATTCTTGATCATAAGTGCACTTCTCATTCAATAGTGCACGACACTATTCATCATTCATTTATCATCAGTATAGCAGTAACAGTGCATTAGCATAGCCCATTAACTAATTACTATAACTGTAAACAATGACTATGTAAACACATGCAGAATGTAAACATTGAAAATGTAAACAATACAAACAATGTAAACAATAACAATGTAAACAATAACAAAGATCAGCAACAATACAAAAACTTTCGCAGAAATCAACTAAAAATAAAGCAGAAATTAATGAAATATCACAAAAAATGTGACGATATCTGCGATAGAATTAAACAAAATACATGACACCACAGTGTATAAACAAAAATGTTGTATGAAACTAAATTATAGACAAGAGTAGGCTAACAAACACAAACAAATCAAAACAAAACTAAAGAATGCGAAATAATAACGAAAACAATATTAAAACATGTCATCACAGCTAACATAAATAGCAACAGAAGTCGCTTAGCAAATTCCAGTATTGGAAATTTGCAAACCTTACAGAAAACGCTCACAATAGACGACCTCTATGACGTGGCATAATCTAACGGAGACACCACCCAACCGAGAACCCGCTGAAATATAAACATATAAATATATAAATAACATATAAACATAAAACATATAGAATGAGATGATACACAGAAGACTCAGCAGAAGTATAAGGGCACAGTTTACATACAAACAGGCCACTTAACTTATAGGCTTCCAATCGTAGAACAGCAGAAAAACGGATGTCAATCAACGTCCTAAAGAGCGAAGCTCCAACGATGATGGCACATCTGAACTGCTTCCACTGCTAACACGATGGTACAAGAGCTTCTGACATACTGTGTGTTGAGTTGTTTCGGCACTTGACCTTCTAATCCAAAAGTAAGTTGATGGAAATCGGTACTTGGCCTTCTTCAGAAAACAACCCGTTTCAACCGGCACTTGACCTTCTCAAAAAACGACAGCACTGGAACCTTGACAGCAGCAACTTGCTTGACTTGCGTAAAAGATAACAGCAGTCCGAGTTATCCGGCAACATGTAACAACGCCGGGTACTGTCAAATTCTTGTTTCCGTCAAAAAATTGAAATTTGACTTTTACCGGGCAACGCCGAGTACTTTGAAAATTTTGAAGATGTTGACTGTATTGAAGAATGTTAATTTCTTGAAGGATGCTGATGAATTCTTGTTGAAAATGAAGTGGGTAAGGGACCCCGTGTTTGCTAGTACCAGAATCAAACCAGCTTATGGCCACCAAATGATGCGTGATGCCATATGATGATGGATGGCACCCGCATGTCTGGTTTTGTGTAGTGTGTAGATGTGTTCAGTCAAAACAATGTTCATGCAACAATAACAGGGCAATCCACATAGGACGTCAGTAAACTCACGACGTATAAAGTCAATGAGTCTTGAAACAGCCGTTGACGTTTTTCTTCATTATTTATTGTGGACGCCACAGTGACAAAATGGTTACGCAAATGTGTAGGCACATCAAACAGTCATTATCACAGCAACATTCAATACAGCAATAAACGGTAGACAGCATTACAATGATGAGTCAGATGCATGTTATATTTCAAAGTGCTGTAAATGTAGTCAGGTGGAAAACTCCATCCTTTTCTATAACAGCCAGGAGATAACCAGATGTATGAGATCAGTTCACTCTCCTTAGTTTGACTTCAGCAAGACAGACACGTCTGCCGAAGTATAAATAATGTCCTCAAAAATATCCTCTAGATAATAAAGGTTTTCCAAACCTAGTTCATTTAACAAAGTAGCAAGTAATGGTCCTTGGTACCTGCATCAACCGATGCAGTACAATGCAGCGACATGTGAGCTAGGAAAACCAAAATCAATAGAGTTAATGAAAGAGTCAATTTACCTTGCTTTCATGAAATACACAGAAATATCACGCCTCCCGACATGTGGGAAACACTAGAGGTATTATCTCGAATAAACGAAATATCCATTAAGAGGACTACACATCCCTGACAGAACAAAAATAGCGGAGATCCCCTCTTCAACGAGGCATCTCTTTCGCCATTCCAAATCGCTCACTCCCACTAGTGGTGGGCGGAAACCGATCGACAAAGAAGCAAGACAAGTCATGCGCAGTCCAGCGCAAAACGACCACAGCTCAAACTTAACTGCATTCGATACCAACGCGAGAAGACAAATGCTTACCGAGAAAAGTGACTATAAATTCCAAGCAGTTGTTGCCCTTGCGTTATAAAACAGATATTGAAATAAAACGATGTTGCGAGAATTTATCACGCAACAGACTGCCTTCTGTTGTCTGGCGCATCACTCAATCTATGGCTGTCAAAAATAATGTTGTTGATAAGGGGCATCCCTGTCGTACTCCTGTTTTCACTTCGAAAGTTAGATTGCTCAATCCAACACTGCATATAAAGTTAGAATAGAGGCTTTTTATAATTGAAACAATGCAGCTGGGAATTCCATAAGCCCTCAGTATTTTCCATAGGCTGTCCCTGTGTATGCTGTCAAAAGCCTTTTCAAAATCAACAAAGTTAATGTATAGCTGTCTCTGCCGTTCTGAGCACTGCTCTATAATGTTCCCGAGGGTGAATATATGATCTGCACATCTTCTGTTCTTTCTAAAACCCGCTTGTTCTTTCCTCAGTTTATGGTCAACTGCTTTTGAAATTCTCTGGATGATTATCCTGCCTAGTATTTTACTGGGAAATGAGAGGTGAGTAATTCCTCTCGAGTTGTTGCAGTCTGCAAGGTCGCCCTTCTTGGGTGTCGTACGGATAGGTTGTGAGTTATTTTTGGCCTGTCTAAGTAGAGTGGATGGTGATAGGTACGTGAGGAAAAGGTAAGAAATAGATTTCACGGGTGGTAGTTTAAGGAAAAAGATATGTCTCTGGAATGAGTAAGTTTCTCTATTCCAGCCTATCTATACGACTGTAATTTAGTACAAGACAACCGTGCCATCCTCATACATATAAATATAAGTTTAACTACACACATACACAACTATGTGACAACAAGACACACAAACGTGAAAAACTACGGTTGATTGGGTATGGGTCTGACCAACACACAAAGTTAAGTTTCTTTTTTGTTTATTATCATTTAAACTTGACAACACCAAATATCCAAAGAAAGATCAAATTAAAAAAAATCAGATTTACATACATATGAAATAACAAAAAATATAGATGCGCCCTCCCCCTAGGGAGAAAAGAACCCGAAAAGTTAATAACCCAAATTGTCACAGCCAATAATTGATGTAGGAGCGTGCTCTAGTGGTTCACAGTTAAAAGAGAAAAATACTTCCAGTATTGGGAAACATCTGGTTGCTAAAAAATGTTACAAATGATGATGATGATAATCCTATCGGACAACTCTATGTTAGAGCACCGGTTCTGAAACAGCATAAATTCCTGGATGCTTTGCTTGAATACGACTGTCAGAAGTCGGGAATAAATGTTAATTTTGTACACCCCAGTGGGCTGATAACATTGAAAAAAATATTGCTGTGTTTGGTAAGACCAGTTAAACTACTTTTAGTGTCATAACTGTTCTCATGTATCTTGGTCGAGTACACGCTTATAATGAAGATCGGTACCGCTCATACCAATTTGAGGCACAGGTTTAACAAATTAAAATTTCACAGACCAAAAAACGAGCGAAAGAAAAGACCGCTGGACGCTCTTGATCAGGTCTGCTAGGAAAAAAAACATTTATGGAAATGTTACATATATATATATGCACACAGACGGGGACAAGATGATCTCTTATCCAATCCGTCCGTCCTGATTAAAATTAAACGGCACAGGTGTTTTTCTTTAGCCTACCTTATCGCGCGTCGCTTAGCGAGTGTAGGTTGGATTGGTTATGCAACTCTTCCCCCCCCCCCCCCCCCCCCCCCCCCACTGCTGCTACCGGTGAACGATCAGCGAATAATGTTAATTATTATTCAATTATCCATACGCGCACTTACGCAAAATATCGCCTGTCGTTAATAGCTATTAAATTGTCGGCGTCTGTTGGTTTAGTCGTATGTAGAAAAATTAATAGGCATTATATTAATTGCGCACAATGAAAGAAGCGTGATTCTTTTCTCCCCCCCCCCCCCCCCCCCCCCCCCCCCCCCCCCCCCCCCACTGCTGCTACCTGGTTAATAGAACGCGTCTGTTGGTTTAGTCGTATGGTAGCAAATAATAGGCACTTATAATAAATGCGCACAATGAAATAAGCGTGAATTCTTTTCTGTCACTATCAGTCGTGCCTAGCATATAAACCAGTCAGATAAAACCGTCTCTTCTGGGTGAGAAATCGCGTGGTGAAAATTAACATTATAACTGAACATCTGGCATGAAATAGCTATGCGTTATTTTATTTCACTAGATTTTAACAGCTAGAAAATCTAAGTGTATTATGATAGTAAAGCTAACTCTTAAAAAAACACATCTGCACTATTTCTATTACCAGAAAATCAGAATGAAAAATCCCCACGAATGCTAATAACACATTTCCACACAATGGTTCTAGAACTTTCGTGCTTAGAGTATTCAAAAATTCTGAGCGACAACTGATAGCAGGTTTAAGAAAACACAGTTTATATATCATTATATTTCTCTGATCTATAGATGTTGTTAATTTTCGCGTTACTGTGTGTAACGAAGAATCAGAAACATGAGTTCCCAGATAAAAGTTTACGGTCGGCTTCTGTCGAGGTTTCAACCGTCATCAAAAGACTTATATCCGTGTAACGGGGTTCTCTGTACGAATGCTCGCTTCTGAAGATGAAAGAGCCCAGGGGTTTCTGACTTCCACTGAGTCCGAACTTCAAAGGGTCTGTGGTTTTCACGTGCGGTCTGTCAGGTTTCGTAGGATTGACAGATAAGCTCGCGTGAGAAGACTAGGTAAACAAACTTGATTCACTACCTGTTATGACGGGCAGGTCACGAAAGTTTGTAAACATTGCATTAGCTCGTGTTAAACAAAGAGGCGGGACAAGAGAGGAGTAAGCTCGTATAAATAAAGACAGACTGTATAGTGTAGGTTTTTAGCTAGCAAATCAGAGGACAGCTATTAGGTGGTGTAACGAGAGGTTTTTTTTTTTTGGTTTATATGTACGTATTTTATAGTGATGGTAGATGGATATCCAGGTGTATCAGATGATACCAGGATAGTATGCCAGTAAAGAGTTCTGGTCTTAAAAGTAATACCCCAGTCTTAGAAATAAGCACTGGTGTATGGATATCATAGAAATAGTCAGACCGTGAAAATCCTGGCCCAGATTGTAAGAATTAGTACCAGGATTTAAGGTGTATCCTCCC
Organism: Oreohelix idahoensis; assembly: GCA_024509875.1. NCBI lineage: Eukaryota > Metazoa > Mollusca > Gastropoda > Stylommatophora > Oreohelicidae > Oreohelix > Oreohelix idahoensis. Next base: position 88,593 of record JAMPIV010001135.1, read on the forward strand.
TGTGACTTACTATGATTAATTAATTTCTAGGGGATAACTAAAATGAACATTTACTTTTAAACACAATTTGTAAAAAGTGAATAAGTCCTCAGGTACAATTATAATCTTTTAATATTTACATTAATTTTCTTTTTCTGCTATTTGGAAATGAGCATCAAAATATACACAAAATATTCACAGAATTAATGTTATTTCTTAACTAATGTGTTGGTAGGAATGTATTTCCTTATGGAAAATTTATTTACTTGAAACAAAGTCATTCAGCAATTTTAATAAGTATTATTGTCCTTTAGACTTCTGGATCTTGAACAATATCCTCTTGTATAGTAAAGTAACTTCATTTCTTTTTACACAGACAGGGGTGTCAGCCTTAGTCTAACCCCTGCCCGCGCAAACCTGTCCAGCTTGGCAGAACCTTCCAGGAGTAAAACTCTCGCTGGATTAGCTCTGGAGGTAATCAGGGTACGCAAGCCGCCATACCTCGACAAGGTATTGACAGCAGTGATGGCAGGTGTGCAAATAGTGGTTCTAATAGTTCTGCTGCTAGTTCAGGGTCTGCCTTGAATAACTCAGCATTTAGATTGTCCTGACCAGACGACTGGTCAGGAGACCTAATGTAGTGGTCTCTATTACTTCACTCCCCTGCGGCAGGGGTGTAGCATTTCTTTTCTCAATGACAAAGCTTTCTGTATTAATTTTAAACTAAATACGAAAAGCCATTAAGGTTACAAGAAGAAACAGAATGAAAAATGGTAACATCAGAAAAATTGTTGGAACTACATCAACCAGGTATATAGCGTGACAGACAATTAAGTGAGTTGGACATCTCTGAGAATAGAGCTCGATAATTTACTACTTTGAGCCTACATCAGTGACGCATGCTGGGTGATGCATGCTGTCACATTAATTAATCTTCAAAGACGCTTACTATCTTCTTACACCATACTTAACACATCCATTCCTGAGTAAACCAATCAACACCGAAATTTAGTCCCAAACTGAACACTGTATTACGGAAATGTCATGAAACACAAACATTATATGAAATACAAATATCCAAGGTAATAATTCGTAATTCTTCCTTCAGAATTAAACAACAAGATTCAGCCACATATAGCCATCTTCTCCGCTCTACACGCAACCTTTTCAGTTTTCCTTCCAGTCCACCTTCACCTCGCACCTTGAACTATTCTCCCGTGTTTTTGACCAACAATCCGCACGAGGCAAACTCACGTACAAACCAGACTGACCACTTTTCATTCGCACTTAACATACATACAGGACTACGCAATTTACTGTTCACGCAAACAACTCCTCTTACTTTATCATTTGCTTACACACACACACACACACACACACACACACACACACACACACACACACACACACACACACACACACACACACACACACACACACACACACACACACACACTGACCATAATCATCATCATCATCAATACAATATACGCTTGATAATTGTATTACACTGATATCATCATCATCATTACAACATATGCTCGATGTCTGTATTTGTTGCGTGATAAATTCTCCCAACATCGTTTTATTACAATATCTATTTTATAACGCAAGGGCAACAACTGCTTGAAATTTATAGTCACTTTTCTCGGTAAGCATTTGTCTTCCCGCGTTGGTATTGAATGCAGTTAAGTTTTGAGCTGTGGTCTTTTTGCGCTGGACTGCGCATGACTGGTCTTGTTTTTTTGGTCGATCGGTTTCCGCCCACCACTAGTGGAGTGAGCGATTTGAATGGCGAAAGAGATGCCTCGTTGAAGAGGGGATCTCCGCTATTTTTTTGTTCTGTCAGGGATGTGTAGTCCTCTTAATGGATATTTCGTTTATTCGAGATAATACCTCTAGTGTTTCCCACATGTCGGGAGGCGTGATATTTCTGTGTATTTCCTGAAGGCAAGGTAAATTGACTTTTCATTAACTCTATCGATTTTGGGTCGTGAGCGATTTCGATTCATAGCCTGTCTTCGAAAGTCGTCGTTACGAGATGTTTTCCCAGCTCACATGTCGCTGTATTGTACTGCATCGGTTGATGCATGTCCCAAGGACCATTACTTGCTACTTTGTTAAATGAACTAGGTTTGGAAAACCTTTATTATCTAGAGGATATTTTTTTGAGGACATTATTTATACTTCGGCAGACGTGTCTGTCTTGCTGAAGTCAGACTAAGGAGAGTGAACTGATCTCATACATCTGGTTATCTCCTGGCTGTTATAGAAAAGGATGGAGTTTTTCACCTGACTACATTTACAGCACTATGAAATATAACATGCATCTGACTCATCATTGTAATGCTGTCTACCGTCTATTGCTGTATTGAATGTTGCTGTGATAATGACTGTTTGATGTGCCTACATATTCGCGTAACCATTTTGTCACTGTGGCGTCCACAATAAATAATGAAGAAAAACGTCAACGGCTGTTACAAGAATCATTGACTTTATACGTCGTGAGTTTACTGACGTTCTATGTGGATTGCCCTGTTATTTTTGTATGAACATTGTTTGACTGAACACATCTGCACACTACACAAAACCAGACATGCGGATACCATCCATCATCATATGGCATCACGCATCATTTGGTGGCCATAAGCTGGTTTGATTCTGGTACCAGCAAACACGGGGTCCCTTACCCACTTCATTTTCAACAAGAATTCATCAGCATCCTTCAAGAAATTAACATTCTTCAATACAGTCAACATCTTCAAAATTTTCAAAGTACTCGGCGTTGCCCGGTAAAAGTCAAAATTTCAATTTTTTGACGGAAACAAGAATTTGACAGTACCCGGCGTTGTTACATGTTGCCGGATAACTCGGACTGCTGTTATCTTTTACGCAAGTCAAGCAAGTTGCTGCTGTCAAGGTTCCAGTGCTGTCATTTTTGTGAAGGTCAAGTGCCGGTTGAAACGGGTTGTTTTCTGAAGAAGGCCAAGTACCGATTTCCATCAACTTACTTTTGGATTAGAAGGTCAAGTGCCGAAACAACTCAACACACAGTATTTCAGAAGCTCTTGTACCATCGTGTTAGCAGTGGAAGCAGTTCAGATGTGCCATCATCGTTGGAGCTTCGCTCTTTAGGACGTTGATTGACATCCGTTTTTCTGCTGCTCTACGATTGGAAGCCTATAAGTTAAGTGGCCTGTTTGTATGTAAACTGTGCCCTTATACTTCTGCTGAGTCTTCTGTGTATCATCTCATTCTATATGTTATATGTCTATATGTTATTTGTATATTTATATGTTTATATTTCAGCGGGTTCTCGGTTGGGTGGTGTCTCCGTTAGATTATGCCACGTCATAGAGGTCGTCTATTGTGAGCGTTTTCTGTAGGGTTTGCAAATTTCCGATACTGGAATTTGCTAAGCGACTTCTGTTGCTATTTATGTTAGCTGTGATGACATGTTTTAATATTGTTTTCGTTATTATTTCGCATTCTTTAGTTTTGTTTTGATTTGTTTGTATTTGTTAGCCTACTCTTGTCTATAATTTAGTTTCATACAACATTTTTGTTTATACACTGTGGTGTCATGTATTTTGTTTAATTATAGCGCAGATATCGTCACATTTTTTGTGATATTTCATTAATTTCTGCTTTATTTTTAGTTGATTTCTGCGAACGTTTTTGTATTGTTGCTGATCTTTGTTATTGTTTACATTGTTATTGTTTACATTGTTTGCATTGTTTACATTTTCAATGTTTACATTCTGCATGTGTTTACATAGTCATTGTTTACAGTTATAGTAATTAGTTAATGGGCTATGCTAATGCACTGTTACTACTACACTGATGATAAATGAATGATGAATAGTGTCGTGCACTATTGAATGAGAAGTGCACTTATGATCAAGAATTGAGTGCTGATATTTCATATACAAGTTCTTTGATTGGAGACTTGTTTCCCACAGAGACTGGGATAATATAATGTGATGTGAATATACAAGTGCTTAATTAAGACTTGTTACACTTAGGTTTGAAATAAATTAGTTAATTATTTCAGGTTTTGGACTCATATGTTAGACAACATGTCTACATTTGAGCACTTTATTGAGCAGGGTAAATTGCTTGGGAAGACTGGTGATAAGTTAGAAGAATTTGCAACTGCTCGATATGATAAAGCAATGGAAGCTGAACAAAAGAAACTGCAGATGCAGGTGGATGAAAAAAGATTCCAAATGGAAATGGAAAAACAAAAAAGGGAATCAGAAGCTGAGGAGAGAAAACTCCAGCTACAGCTAGAGGCTGAAAATAAAAGACTTGAAAAAGAGGCTGAGAATAAAAGACTTGAAAAAGAGGCTGAAAATAAAAGACTTGAAAAAGAGGCTGAAAATAAAAGACTTGAAAAAGAAGCTGAAAATGAAAGACTTCAAAAAGAGGCTCAGGCTGAGGAAAGAAGATTACAGAGAGAGTCTGATGAGAGGAAAGAGAAAGCAAATATGGAACATGAAGAAAAGGTCTTAGCTTTAGAGTTGGAAAAATTGAAATTGACGAGCATGAGTAATGGTAATGATTCAAACAAGGGTTCATCTTCTGGTAAGGCTAATAATGATACTTTTAAGATTAAGTTACCAACATTTAGTCCTTCCAGTGATGACATAATGTTCTATCTGGACAGATTTGAACAAGCATGTACAGCTCATAACATAGACAAAGCAAAATATGTTTATCAGTTATCAGGGATACTGACAGGTAAAGCTCTAAGTATATTAAATATGGTGGATGAACCTGACAAGAACAATTATGAGGTTGTCAGGGCCGCTTTGTTAAAGAAATATCAGCTTAACGAAGACGGCTATCGTCTACAATTTAAAAACATGTTACCTGAAAATGGAGTTGAATTCTCCGAGTTTATTGCAAGAATACGCATTACTTTCTCACGATGGGTTGAACTATCTAAGACGGAAAAAACTTATGAAGGACTTATGGACTTAATACTTAGAGACAAAGTCATGTCGTCTGTCAATGAGTCTTTCCTTGCTTCCTTCATGAACGTAAACCTAAAACAATAAAAGAAATGGAAGATTTCTGTTGCCAATACGTAACTGCGCACCCACACATAACCATGGGTAACTCTAAGGTGAAAGAAGGTTTACCAGTTGCTTCGGCAGCTCCGTATGGCCAAAACTTTGCTCGTAGATTCCAACAAAATTTTGATAGAAAGAGTAGCGGTAATTTCTGTCAAAATCATGGAAATCAATTTCATGGTGATTCTTCTTCGAAGAATTGGAGACAGCCTGATAGTACTCGTTACTATCACCCTAATAATTATAAGCATTTCAAAAGAGGATATGGTAATAGAGGTTATTCTTGCCGAAGACCTCAGAACCAAACAAATAGATGTTCGCATCAATGTGAACATGATAGTAATCGTGGAAACTGGAATTCGAACCAGGATAACAATTACAATAGAGACAATAATAACTGCAGAGATAATAATAACTCTGATAACTTCAGAGGTAATAATAGTCGGGGTAGATCTCAACACAAAAAAAAAGAGATATCAGCAGGCTAATGCTGTACAACAGGAAACTGAGGGAGCCTGTAATCATGTTGTTGATAGTAAAAACTTTGACGCTGTCACTGGTTCTGCTTTTGACTTTGAGAGAGCAAACAAATGCCCCCAATGCAGTACTTTATTCGAACCGGGTACCATAACTACTTTGAGTTGTGGTCACCCACTTCCCGCTCTTCCTGCTGCTGTTGCGCATGACGGGAGGGGGTTCTTTAATTCTACATAAGGGTCTTGTTAATGATACTCCGGTCTCACTACTTTTCGATTCCGGATGCACCACTATTGGTGTTAGACAATCGCTTGTAGATCCATCTTGTGCTACAGGAAGGGTTATTAAATGTGTCACATTTGGCGGCACTCTAGAAAAATATCCTACTGCTGTAATTCGCATTGCCACTCCTTTCTTTACTGGAGATGTGCATGCTTGTCTCTTACCTAATCCTATTGCGGACCTTATTATTGGTCGTATTCACGGAGTTAGGGAGTGTACCCCACAGCAGATTGCTGCTTGGGAAGATAATAACATGCAAGCTACAAATGCAGTAGTTACAAGAGCACAAGCTCTACAAACACCCGAAACTTCACTGAATAGTGATAATGAAGTTGATAGCCAAGATAGTCACTTAGTAATCACTCGTGACTCTTTCATAAAATTGCAAGAAGAAGATCCTTCTTTAAAAAAATTCTTCGTTCTTGCGAAGAAAGGTGATCCGAATCAGGATACAAATAGAAAATCTTGGATTGCAATGAGAAACGGCGTACTTGTACGTATGGTACAAGATTCGACTACGTCGGCACATTCGCAAATTCTTGTTCCCAAGAGCATGAGAGTGCAAATATTACAACATGCTCATGACTCGCAATGTGCTGGACATATGGGTTTTTCCCGTACGAAGTCGAGAGTCCTTGCGGCTTTCTTTTGGCCTTTTGTCAATAAGGACATTCGTATTTACTGCCGATCATGCAAGGTATGTCAGGAGGTCAAATCTAGAGGACCACGACATGCTGCGCCTATCCAGGCTGCTGACATTCCTATTCGGCCGTTTCAGAAAATGGCCATAGATATTATTGGCCCTTTTAAGGTCAAGTCGGCCAGAGGACATCAGTTTATCCTTACATGTGTCGATATGTGCACACGTTGGCCAGAGGCTATTCCTCTTAAGAGCATATCTACTACAGATATCGCAGATGCTGTTTGGTTGATATTTTCTCGCTTGGGGTTCCCCAGAGAAATATTGTCAGACCATGGCACTCAACTCATATCTGACACTATGTCACAGGTAATGTCTACCTTACATATTGAACGATCTCTCAGTAGTATCTACCATCCTATGTCTAATGGGTTAGTTGAGCGTCTGAATAGAACGCTCAAGACTTTGCTTGGTAAGATAACTGAAGATCATCCTCAAGATTGGGACAGGGTTTTACCCGCGGCTCTCTTTGCCTATAGAGAAGTCCCTAATGAACACACAGGATTTTCTCCCTTCGAACTTGTCTTTGGCGCGCGTCCACGCGGCCCTATGTCTTTATTACACGATCTCATCACTGCCGATGATATTAGCGATGAAACTCAATCCTCATATGAGTATGTCATTGCTCTTAGACAAAAGATCATTGAGGCATGTAAGCTAGCAACTGCTTCATCAGAAATTGCTAAAGAGAAGGCAAGACAGTTTGCTAACAAGAATAGATGTCTACGACAACTTTGTCCAGGTGACAAAGCATTCGTCCTACTCCCCAGTAGGGAAAATAGACTTCTTATTGCATGGAAAGGTCCGTATGCAATAGTCTCTCGGATTTCCGATGTTGACTATGTGGTCGATATTGATGGAAAGCATAAAACTTTCCACATAAACATGCTTTCGGAATTTCACGAACGTCCGGACTATTTGCTGCCTATTTTCCAGGCAACGGATGATGCTCCTGCACCTCACGGTCATTATTCATCCCTGTCTGTCATACAGGATGAGGAATCTACCTTCTCTGATGTTAATCTTCCCCTTCCAGTGGTTCCATTACGTTCTACGGAATCTTGGAAAAACGTTTCTGTTTCTCCTAATCTTTCTGGTGACGAACATCGACAAGTCTCGTCGATGTTACAAACATTTCAGGATGTTCTCACTGACATTCCTGGACACACAGATGTCATAGAACATGACATAATTCTTACCGACAATAATCCAATTAGGGTTAGGCCTTATCCTATTCCTATACACTTTCAGTCGCAAGTGGAAAAGGAATTGGATGAAATGATTCAATTAAATATAATTGAACCATCGACTTCACCATATTCTTCTTCCATGGTTATTGTCCGGAAGAAGGATAAGAACATACGAATTTGTGTTGATTATCGCAAATTGAATCAGGTCACAAAGTTCGATGCTGAACCGATGCCTTTGTTAGAAGATCTACTGATTAGACTTTCTAATTCTAGATTCTTCACTAAACTTGACTTGTCTAAAGGTTATTGGCAAGTGCCTTTAGCAGAGCATGCCAAACCTCTTACTGCTTTTTCTACACCTAGGGGTCTATTTCAATGGAATGTTATGCCTTTTGGTCTCATGAACGCCCCTGCCACTTTCGTTCGCATGATGCGTCGAATTCTGTCACATCGTTCGGATGTCATCGCATACTTAGATGACATCTGTCTCTTCAGTGATACCTGGGAAGATCACTATTTAGGGTTATATGACTTACTGTCCACTCTACGTGAGAATAATTTGACAGCGAAACCTTCTAAAGCTTTTGTTGGTTTTGGTGAAATCTCTTTCCTGGGTCATCGTGTTGGTCATGGTCTCTTGAAGACACAAGACCACAATACTTCCAAAATACTGAACATCTCTGTTCCTAAAACGAAGAAACAAGTTAGGAGTCTCTTAGGTTTAATTCAATTTTATGGGAGATTTATTCCAAATTTATCTTCGATCATGGCACCTCTCTCAACATTGTTGAAGAAAGGTTCGCCTAATCTGGTCCGTTGGTCTGAAGAATGCCAATCTTCACTAGACCAAATCAAGAATATATTTTCTTCTCCTCCCATCTTAAGATTACCTACTCTTGATAGGACTTTTGTTCTTCGGAGTGATGCTTCATCCACTGGGATTGGAGCAGCACTGATGCAAGAATATGCAAATACTCTGCATCCTGTTATGTACATTTCTAGAAAACTAAATGCGGCAGAGAGGAACTACTCGGTTTTAGACCGTGAGTTGTTAGCGATGGTTTGGTCAATTCTAAAGCTACAAAGATTCCTCCTGGGCGCACATTTCATTCTAGAGACTGATCAGAAAGCTCTTACAGCTATTCAGACTAAGAATTTGAAGAGTTCGAGATCCACTCGATATGCTATAGCTCTTCAACCTTTTCACTTCACGGTACGAGCTATCCGTGGTGCGGATAATGTGATGGCTGACATTTTGTCTAGATGCCCACATGACTCCAACTAATACTTCTGTCCTATATTTCCATATATGACAGAGTCATAACACACCTATATTTCTACAATAGATTAGCACATCTGTACTTACTTTATATGTACACACTATCGTGCTTTGTTGTCATCTTCTTCTGTTCGTTTTTTAAGATGATAGAGGAGGACTGAGTAGTTAATATAAGGGCCGTTAGTTTACTAAACAGCCACAATTATTAATAATGTATTGTACCTTATGAAGCATATTAGTTATTAATTAGCATTATATTGCTTGTACTTTCTCAGAATGTCATTGTTGAGCTGAGGACTTACCTTACTAGTATCAAGCATGACGAGTTCTAGATTGTGTACTTACCCTCGGAATACCAGAGCATATGTCCTGGATCGTCATGTAGTTTAACTTTACTATGTACTTATGTCATTACATGTCAAATAATGTACTATTTAAATTTTCCTATCAGATTTGTACATCCATTTTTAAAGACAATATTAGAGTATGCTGTTTAATGATGATTATGGTAACTTGCATACGTATATTGTGTTTACATGCTAACGTGATGTGTGTTGGTGACACCTCCCCGATGTGAATATTTTTTGAGACATATTTATTTTTCTGTTGAGGTATATCCTCACCAGACACTCTATATTTAGCCTCATGTTAGGCAATTTAATTAATTATCAGCGCATAATTCGTGCGTTTTGAGCCGCTTATCGCATGCTCTTTGATATTTAAAAAAAAAAATATGTTCCACATTTTTTTTATCGGGAGGAGGTGGTGATATGTTGCGTGATAAATTCTCGCAACATCGTTTTATTACAATATCTATTTTATAACGCAAGGGCAACAACTGCTTGAAATTTATAGTCACTTTTCTCGGTAAGCATTTGTCTTCCCGCGTTGGTATTGAATGCAGTTAAGTTTTGAGCTGTGGTCTTTTTGCGCTGGACTGCGCATGACTGGTCGTGTTTTTTTGGTCGATCGGTTTCCGCCCACCACTAGTGGAGTGAGCGATTTGAATGGCGAAAGAGATGCCTCGTTGAAGAGGGGATCTCCGCTATTTTTTGTTCTGTCAGGGATGTGTAGTCCTCTTAATGGATATTTCGTTTATTCGAGATAATACCTCTAGTGTTTCCCACATGTCGGGAGGTGTGATATTTCTGTGTATTTCCTGAAGGCAAGGTAAATTGACTTTTCATTAACTCTATCGATTTTGGGTCGTGAGCGATTTCGATTCATAGCCTGTCTTCGAAAGTCGTCGTCACGAGATGTTTTCCCAGCTCACATGTCGCTGTATTGTACTGCATCGGTTGATGCATGTCCCAAGGACCATTACTTGCTACTTTGTTAAATGAACTAGGTTTGGAAAACCTTTATTATCTAGAGGATATTTTTGAGGACATTATTTATACTTCGGCAGACGTGTCTGTCTTGCTGAAGTCAGACTAAGGAGAGTGAACTGATCTCATACATCTGGTTATCTCCTGGCTGTTATAGAAAAGGATGGAGTTTTTCACCTGACTACATTTACAGCACTATGAAATATAACATGCATCTGACTCATCATTGTAATGCTGTCTACCGTCTATTGCTGTATTGAATGTTGCTGTGATAATGACTGTTTGATGTGCCTACATATTCGCGTAACCATTTTGTCACTGTGGCGTCCACAATAAATAATGAAGAAAAACGTCAACGGCTGTTACAAGAATCATTGACTTTATACGTCGTGAGTTTACTGACGTTCTATGTGGATTGCCCTGTTATTTTTGTATGAACATTGTTTGACTGAACACATCTGCACACTACACAAAACCAGACATGCGGATACCATCCATCATCATATGGCATCACGCATCAGTATTATACTGACATCATCATCATTACAACATTTGTTCGATGTCTGTATTACACTGACATCATCATTATCGTGTGACAATCAGTAAAAGATCTAGTTTCAGGGCACCGAGAAGAGCAGCAGGCAGATGGGTAGACAACATCATAGAAACCATACACGGGCAATGGTTGCTGTTTAACTAGGACTGCTGAGCTTCTCGCTCTTTTGCAGCCAATACCAAGTTGAAGACTCCTTGATAAAGTCTAAACTGTAGATCTAGGCTTTTCCTGTGGCTTTTCGGCCATTCAGAAACGTGTTGAGTTGAAGTCATGAGCACCAGTTTCTCCAGTTTGGCTGGCATTTAAAGGATCATCACATCTGGTCCCAAGCTAGGAGGAAGAAGCGCTTGGCATACTGTGCATTCCCAGCCATTCAAGGGGGTTCTCCAAATATGCAGAGCAAAAATACTGTGCTCTGGTTTTGGGCTCTCCCAAGGAATCGGCACGTCCTACACAGAGCCACTTCTCAACTCCGCCTGCCAATCATGGGCCCATAGTGAGATCCTCCTGCATTCAGCCAACCAGGTAAAAAGCCAGAGTTATGTCTGAGCCTCCAAGCTTAGTGTGCAATGCTGGGTTCTCAACATGTTTCACCCTTGGGGGAATCCCTGTAAGTATGTAGATGATTTCAAGAGTCAATGAAGGTGTAATTAGCCTCACAGACAGGTTCACTTCCACATTTGAACACTGTAGCATTGTGCATAGCTGGTGGTCATATAAGGATGACTCCAGATATGCCTCCATGCATACCGGGCAATTGTATACAGCCAGAAAATTATGTGGTTTGGCCATTTCATGATAATGGAGCTCGATAAATTACCACTAGATGCCTACAACAGTGGAAGGTCTAGTTTCAGGGCACAGGGAAGAGCGAGAGGCAAATGGATAGACAACATCACATAAAGCCTACAATAACACGGGCTCACAAGAGCCAATTCGAAACACTTAGCTCAAGAACGCAAACTTCAGCTCTCCACTACGCTTCACGGCAGTATTGGAACGAAAAAAGTAAGTCATCATCATCATCAGCTGCTGCCATCTCCACGAAGAAGCTCGGTTGCAATGGATCTCCAACCCCTTCTGTCTCTAGTCTTGATGGTTCACTCTGACAGACTCTTTCCTGACCGTCTCTTGATGTTATCTTCCCACTTATAACGATGTCTTCCTCTTGCACGTTTGCCTTCAACTCCCTCCCCCCAATTACGGTCTTCAGCAATGTGCTATGTCTTTTTATATGACCAAAATATTTTAGTTATCTAACTTTGATCTCCTTAATTAATTCTCCTTTCAGTCCTAGTCTAACTTTGATCTCCTTAGTTAATTCTCCTTTCAGTCCTAGTCTAACTTTGATCTCCTTAGTTAATTCTCCTTTCAGTCCTAGTCTAACTTTGATCTCCTTAATTAATTCTCCTTTCAGTCCTAGTCTAACTTTGATCTCCTTAGTTAATTTTGATTTCATTCCTAGCTTTCATTTCACCTCTTGTTTTCTTGTTTGTCCACGAGATGAGCTTCATGTACCTACACATCCACACCTTAACTCTTTCCGTCCAAACGGGCGCATGGCGCAACAGATAGGCTTTTCGTTATACCCAGGGCGTATGGCGCGCCAAGGTGACTATATGCCGCATTTGAGCGGAAAATTATAGAATATCTGGCAATAAGCCAGTTTAAAATTATTTCATTACATCCGGCATATGGGTGTGAACGTTTGTGAGCGAAAAAAAAATTTATGAAGTTACAATTGTGTATTTTATATTCGTTGCAAGAGTTGCTTTGGAACTAGCAGCATGGCGCGTGGTACGCCCGCTTTATAAGATTCCGAAATTGAACAAAAAATTTAAAAATACGTGGCCATAGAGTGTTCATATCATGTAAACACTTCCTGTGGACATCGTATTTTGAACTGGTAGCGAAATAATTATATTGGTGCTTAGTTTTTGCATACTTTTATCAATTATTGACGTCATAGGGTTATTTGTTTACAAGTGGTGTAGTCACATACATAACACTCATAAACTATTAACGAATCAACCTCAATATATAATTTCGAAATGAATTTTAGCGATATCGGTAGCGATAATAACCTATTGTCGATTCCGATAAGAACGTTGAACAAACGTGATACTTTTAAATAATAAATTAATTAATTTGCATGGGCAAGTAGAACAGTCCCAATTAAGATGGTTTGGCCATGTCTGCAGAATGGGAGAAGATCGGCTACCACGACAAGCATGGGAAACAAAGAGCCAAGGATCCAGACCCCGAGGATGACCCAGAGTCCGCTGGGAGGACAACATTAGACAATCTTTGAAGGACCGAGGACTAGAATGGAACCAGGCCAGGAGGAAGACAGCCGATAGGATAGTCTGACGCTCTCTCTTCCAAACCTCTACACCTCACGGTAGAAGGGGAACGACTAAGTAAGTAAGTAATTTGCTTGGAACAGGAATGTGTGAGATTCCAGTTCAGCAATATGTGACTTCACCAAAAAATTTATATAAATTACAATTTTCATTTGTTTTTTATCAAACTTCTTGAATTAGTTGCCAGTTGGACATATATTTCAATTCCTGGTGTTTTAATACCAAGGGATTAAGTACAGCTGAAATATATATGTGTATGTGCATAATTTGTATTCATTTTTTATTGTTTCTACACTTCACACGATATAACAAACAATAATAACATTACATAACAATTCAATAGTATTTCACAATATTTTGCAGCCAATTTCCTAAAGTTTGATGCATAATACATATATCTACTAAACTAATATATGTGTCTACTGGCTGTTTTTAAAATATCACTTGTAGAAAAAAAAGTCTGCATATTGGGTCCTGGGTAAAACCGAAAAAATGCCTGGGTTAGAATGAGTTAAGGATCTCAATTCTTTCTTCCAGCTTCTTGTTTATTGTGCGTGTTTCTACACCACAGAGTAATGGAGAGTATACATAACAAGTGATGATTCTAAGGTTTTATTGTGTGAGTGATTTGTAAGTGCGTAAGTAAGTACGTCATGTCAAAGTTGTTTTCATCAAT
>JAMPIV010001135.1:107500-110000 GCA_024509875.1 Oreohelix idahoensis
TTAACGGTACAAAGGAAACAAAGGAAATCGCTGCCGTTGCCTTCTCTAACTCAAGATCAGAGTCAGGCACCCTTTTACAGCTGGTTTGACTGATGCGTGACACATGTTCCCTTCCTCGCTGCCGTTGCCTTCTCTAACTCAAGATCAGAGTCAGGCACCCTTTTACAGCTGGTTTGACTGATGCGTGACACATGTTCCCTTCCTCGCTGCCGTTGCCTTCTCTAACTCAGGATCAGAGTCAGGTACCCATTTACAGCTGGTTATGGAGTGTTAGAGACTTCACCATACTAGGTCCAGCATCGAGAGGTGGGGAGACCAGTTTCCTTCCTCGCTGTCTTTTCCTTCCCTAACTCAAAGTTAAGTACCCATTTATAGCTAGGTAGACCCCATCTCTCGATGCTGGACCTAGTATGGTGAAGTCTCTAACACTCCATAACAGCTGTAAATGGGTACCTTACTCTGATCCTGAGTTAGAGAAGGCAACGGCAGCGAGGAAGGGAACAGGTGTCACGCATCAGTCAAACCAGCTGTAAAAGGGTACCTGCCTCTGATCTTGAGTTAGAGAAGGCAACGGCAGCGAGGAAGGGAACAGGCCACCCCACCTCATAAAGCTGGGACCCAGTACATCGAAGTCTATAACACTTCACTCCCCTACGGCAGAATGTGCTACGTGACTACAACCTTACGAACGGCAGGCGTGTTTTAAAAAAAATTCTAAGCAACGGGGGAGGGGGGAAAGGACAATGACACTTTTTCAGTCAAGAAAGAGTACGGTGATCGGTTTGGGTAATAAATATCCACAATTTGATTTAACCGGTGAATTAACGCACAAGTACCGATTTTTGTTTCTGGGCGTAAAAAAAAAACAGTAAAACTTGTTAGTCAAATGATTGGTACTGCTACTTTTCTGACTTGTCTTTCATGTGTATACAACATATACTAATCAATCAATCAATCAATCAATCAATACCTTTAACACGCCATAGAACATGGGCCTTCAACAAACACATGCCAAGTCCTCCTATCACGTGCCATCAGCTCAAGTCAGCAACGCCGACTCCTTCCTCCTTTCTCTAGGTTGCGTCATAAGCCTCTTTTCTAGAGGACCTTCTTCTGTCTTGGACGGCTGAATTGACTTATACTGTATTCTGTATTTGACTTGTCCATGTTGTTTGTTGAAGTTTTTGTAGTTAAACATTTATTACAGGATAAGGCAACCGCTCCTAGCCCAACCCTTCTCAGTCGCTTTTTACGACATGCTTGGTAGGGTACATTGTCACTGTTCCTTGCTGCCCTTCCGGGCCCCGGTAACACGCGGGTGAATAGATCCTAATCAGGGCATACAAATTTAAAAATAGGTAGTGACTTCAATCACCCTGTATATTTGGTCTCAGCTTTATGAAGTGGTGTGACCAGTTTCCTTCCTCTCTGCCTTCGATTTCCCTAACTCAATAGCAGAGTCAGATACCCATTTACAGCTGGATAGATTGGAGTAGTCACCGGGAACCCAGTAACTTTCCGCGAGAGGTAAACGAACTAACCGCCGCCACTTGTACTTTTTTTAAGGGAAATAACCGCAGAAAATTAAAAATGGAGATTGCTGGGTTGAATTATGCCCCCTTATTTAAAAAAAATTCCACGTACAGTATATATAAACCAAGTAGCGTCACGACCCATTCCTTCTTCTTCTTCTTCTTCCGTCCTTAGCCAAAGACCGACCAAGCAGTCAGAGGCCATCACGCCTTGTGGCGTCTTAAGGGCAACAGCAGATTGATTTTCTCTGTTGTAGTTTCCCATCACGCCTAGCGGCGTCTTTAGGGCAACAACAAATAGATCCATCTGCCGTTGTTTCCGTAATCGGTGTGACAAGCCAACGGGTGATCAGCCCATTGGGCACGACCCATTCCACGCAGCTGTAAATGGGCGTCTGATTCTTCTATTTGAGCTATGGAAGGCAAAGGCAGCGAAGAAGGGAACTTGTCACCCCACTCATAAAAAGCTGGCCTTATTATGCCGAAGTCTCTAACGGTTCACTCCCTCACGGCAGTATGTCCTATGGGACTACATTTACCTTTAAAATACTGTAGTAGATAAGCCTCGCAGAGGCGTCCCTAAAGTATGTAGCACCCGGGGCGGATCTTATCTTTGGCACCCCATCCTCATAAAGAAACACACCTGCAAGTATATTTTTAACAGGAAGTACTATTACAATAGTGTACGACTGCACCCGGGGAGGACCCACCCCCCTCCCCCCGCGCATCCTTAGTATGCCACTGAGGCCTCGAACAGGTACCGGTCGTTATGAAGAGACAAAAATAATATTATGACGACTGCTTCCTCAAACGTGTCGTACAAGGCAACTAATATGTGGTTGTCCATGAGGCTAACAACCTCGTCATTTAAAACAAAATGCTTCAGAAACTACAGCTGCAAGTGCATGGGACATTTGACACATATTTCTTTCAAGGGGGAAGGGGGGGGGGCAGATGTAGAGGTCGCT